>PVKH010042704.1:0-10797 GCA_004027955.1 Chaetophractus vellerosus | reverse complement strand
TGTCCAGGGCAACCAGCAAGCCAAGCAAGCTCCAAATGTACAGAAGCAGATATTTGCGGTTAGCTGCAGGTAGGAACAGTTTCTAACTATTCTATTCTATTCTATTCTTGTTGGTCAAGCATAACTTTTGCAGCAATGGGAGGCAGTTTCCAGAATTGTACTGAGAAGACAGGGGGGAGATTGAGACAGTTCCCAGAATTGTACTGGGAAGGGGTGACCATAACCTTTTTCCTTAACAGCTAGCAGAAAAAAGTATCAAAGACAAGACACTTGAAATGATTTAGGGCTAAGAAAGAAAAAAATGTGAAAAATGAACAGAATCTAAGAGACCTGTGGGACACCATCGAATGTACCACATTATGGAAGTCCCAGAAGGAGAAGAGAGTGAAAGGGGCACAAAGAATAATCAAAGAAATAATGGGAGAAAACTCCCAAAGTTAGCAAAAGACTTGAATATGCACATCAAGAAGCTAAGTGGGATAAATTCAAACCAGACACAAAGCAGTCAAACAGGGAGAGTTCGGAAAGCTGTAAGAGAAAAGCAATGTGTTACGTACAAGGGAGCCAAAATAAGAAGTACCCATTTCTCATCAGAAACCATGGACTCAAGGAGACAGTGAGATAAAAATATCTAAAGTGCCGAAAGAAACAATTGCCAACCAAAAATTTTATAACCAGTGTAGCAGTTTGGCAGTTTGATATAGTAATGAATTCCAAAAATAGATATTGGATTATGCTTGTAAACTGGTCTGTTCATCTGGGCATGATTAAGTTATGATTAGGGTGTTGACTGGGCCATGTCAGTAGGGTGTTGAGCCCTGCCCCTCGGTGGGTGGGGTCTCAAAGATAAAAAGACATGGCAAAGGACAGAGTTAGAGGAGTTTTGATGTTGGAGTTCTGATGAAGAAGGAGAGAAGGCCCCAGGATAGAGACGAGCCATTCACCTGATAGTCTACAGCTGGCCTTGTGGAGAGAGGCAAAGCCTAGAGAGCCTCATAGTCTACAGCTGACCTTGTGGAGGAACCAGAGAAGCTGAGCCCGGAGAGAAACAGAGCCCCGGGAGAAGAGGAACACAAGAAGCCTGAACCCTGGCAAATGTCGGCAGCTGTCTTGCTCCAGCATGTGGCAACAGACTTTGGTGAAGGAAGAAACTTATGCTTTATGGCCTGGTAACTGTGGACTTCTACCCCTAATAAATACCCTCTATAAAAACCAACCAATTTCTGGTATTTTGCATCAGCACCCCTTTGGCTGACTAATACAACCAGTAAGACTATCTTTCAAAAATAAGGGAGGGGGGGTGGATGTGGCTCAAATGGTTGGGCATCCATCTCCCATATGGAGGGACCTGGGTTCGATCCCCAGGACCTCCCGGTTAAAAAAAAAAAAAGGGGGGGGGAGAGATTAAGACTTTCTCAAAAACAAAAACTGAGGGTGTTCATCACCACTAGAACTGTCCTGCAAGTAATGCTAAAGGGAGTTCTTCAGATTGAAAGGAAAGGAAATTAGACAATGGATTGAAGAAGCATAAAAAAATACAGAACTCCAGTAAAGGTAACCCTATGGGTAATTATAAATGTCAGTACTAATGTATTATATTTTTTGGTATGTAAATCCACTTTATATTTCTCCACAGGTCCGAAAATGCAAATGCATAAAAAGTAATAATAAATCTATGGTTTTGATATATCGTATATAAAAATATAACAAGCACAACAAAAAGGTGTGGGGAGGATGGTTGGGTATAGGAACAGCGTATGTGTATGCTACTGAAGTCAATTTGGTATCAAATCAAATATGATTGTTATATATTTAGGTTGTCAAATTTTAACCCCATGGTAACCATAAAGAAAATATATGAAAAAAATGTATATACAGTAAGATATGAGAAAGTGCTCAAAATGGTGCAATACAAAAATCAAATAAATGTGAAAGTAAGCATTAACAGAAGAATTGAAGGACAAAAAAGGTATAAGATTTACAAAGACCAATACCAAAATATCAGTAGGAAGTGCTGAATTATCAGTAGTTACTTTAAATGTAAATGTATTAAACTCTCCAGTCAAAAGACAGATTGGCAGAATGGTTTAAAAAGCATGATACAACTATATGCTGTTAACACAGACTCATCTTAAATTCAGAACACAAGGAGGTTGAATGTGAAAGGATGGAGAAAATATACTATGGAAATAGTAACTAAAGAGAGCTGGGGTATACTCTAATATCAGATAAAATAGACTTCAAGTCAAAAACTTTTATGAGAAACATAGAATGTCACTATGTACTGATAAAGGAGTCAATTGAAAAAGAACACATAACAATTATGAATATATATGTACCTCATGACAAAACCCTCCAAATATCTGAAGCACCTATGTATTAGTCAGCCAAAAGGGTGCTGATGCAAAATATCAAAAATCTGTTGGCTTTTATAAAAGGTATCTATTTGGTATAGAAGCTTACAGTTACAGGCCATAAAACATAACTTACTTCCCTCACCAAAGTCTGTTGCCACATGTTGGAGCAAGATGGCTGCCAACATCTGCCAAGAGTTCAGGCTTCCTGGGTTCCTCTCTTCCCAGGGCTTGATTCTCTCCAGGCTCAGCTGCTCTGCTCCATTGTGTGCTTACTTCCGGGGCTCCAATATCAAAACACCAACTTCCCTTCTCTGTGGTGCAGTTTCTCTATAAGTCCCCACCCCCTTGGTGGGCGGAGACTCAATGTCCTACTGATGTGGCCCAATCAAAGCCTTAATCATTGTTTAACCAAGTAAAAGTAAAACCTCTGAATCCAATACACTCTGATATTCTGTATTAGTCAGCCAAAGGGGTGCTAATGCAAAATACCAATAATTGGTTGGTTTTTATTAAGGGTATTTATTTGGGGTAGAAGTCCACAGTTACCAGGCCATAAAGCATAAGTTTCTTCCCTCACCAAAGTCTGTTACCACGTGTTGGAGCAAGATAGCTGCTGATGTTTGCCAGGGTTCAGGCTTCTTGGGTTCCTCTCTTCCCCCAGCTGCATTTCTCTCCAGGCTCAGCACCTCTGTTTCCTCCACAAGGTCACCTGTAGACTATCAAGTGAACAGCTCACTTCTCTTCTCCTGGGGCATTCTCTCCAACATCAGAACTGCTTCTCAAAAACTGCTTCTCAAATTGTCTCCCTCTGTCCTTTGCCTTGACTTTTATATTTGATTCCCCCACACACCAAGGGGTGGGGCTCAATGCCTTACTGACATGGCCCAGTCAACACCGTAATCATAACTTAATCATGCCTGGATTAACAGATCAGTTTATAAGCATGATTCAATATAGATTTTTGTAATTCATAATTGCATCAAACTGCCAAATGGCTACATATGCCCAGAGGAAAAGACCAGTTTACAAGCATAATCCAATATTTCTTTTTGGAATTTGTATTAGTCAGCCAAAGAGGTGCCTTTGCAAAATATACCAATAATTGGTTGGTCTTTATAAAGGGTATTTATTTGGGGTAGAAGCTTATAGTTACCAGGCCACAAAGCATAAGTTTCTTCCCTCACCAAAGTCCACGTGTTGGAGCAAGACAGCTGCCGACATTTGCCAGGGTTCAGGCTTTTTGAGTTCCTCTCTTCCCAGGGCTGCAGCTGTAGACTATCAGGCGAACGGCTCACTTGTCTTCTCCTGGGGTATGCTCTCCAACATCAGAACTGCTTCTCAAAAATCTGCTTCTCAAATCTGCTCCCTCTGTCTTTTGCCTTGCCTTTTACACTTGAGACCACACCCACCGAGGGGTGGGGCTCAATGCCCTAATCATAACCTAATCATGCCCAGATAAACAGATCAGTTTACAAGCATGATTCAATATGGGTTTTTGGAATTCATAATTACATCAAACTGTAACAGAATTCATCAATTATATCAAACTGCTACAACATATCACAGATTTCAAGGGAGAAATAGGATATTCTACATTAATAGTAGGAGACTTCAATATATTACATTCAATATTAGACAGAACACCTAGACAGAAGATAAATGGGGAAATAGAAGGCTTGAATAATAATATAAACCAACTAGAACTAAAAGTCATATATACAACACTTCACCCAACAGGAGCAGAATAAATATTCTTCTCAAGGGCAGATGGAAAACTCACCAGGCTAGAGCATACATTAGACCACAAAACAAGTCCCAATAAATTAAAAAATACAGAAACCATACATTATATCTACTTTGACCACAATGAAATGGGCTATAAATCAATAATTGAGGGAGTACTGGCAAATTCACAAATATATGGAAAATAATATACTCTTAACCAATAGATAAAAGAAGTAATCACAAGGGAAATCAGGAACTGTCTTGAGGTGAATGAAAATGAAACACAACCTACCAAAACTTACGGGATGTGGTAAAGACAGTGCTCAGAGGGATACTTATAACTCTCAATGCTTACAAAAAAGAAGAAAGATCTCAAATCAGAGACCTAACCTTGGAGGAACTAGAAAAAAAAAAGAGCTCACTAAACCCAAAGTGAGAAAAAGGAAGGAAAGAACAAAGATTAGAGTGGAATTAAATGAAATAGAGAAAAAAAAACAAGAGAAAGAATCAAGGAAACGAATAGTTTGGTCTTTGAAAAGATGCATAACATTAACTAATCTTTAGCTAGACTTAAAAAGAAAAAATGGAGAGAACAAGAGTAACGAAAATCAGAAATAAAAGGGGGACATTACTACTGACCCCACAGAAATCAAAAGGATTATAAGAGGATATTATGAACAATTGTATGCCAATAATTAGATAACCTAGATGAAATAGACAAATTCCTAGAAATATGCAAACTACCTACACTGACTCAGGGAGAAACATAAGATCTCAACAAAACAATTACAAATAAAGAGGTTGAATGAGTATCAAAAACCTCACAACAAAGAAAAGTCCAGGATCAGATGGCTCCTCAGGGGAATTTTACCAAACATTCCAGGAATTAACACCAATCCTACTTAAACTCTTCAAAAAAAATTTTGAACAGGAGGAAACACTCTCTAATTAATTCTATGAAGCCAACATTATGCTCATACCACAGCCACATAAATATGCCACAAGAAAAAATTACTAATATCTCTTATGAGTATGGATGCAAAAATCCTCAACAAAATACTAGCAAGCCAAATTCAATAGCACATCAAAAGAATTCTACACCATGATCAAGTGGGATTTATCTCAGGTGTGCAAGGGTGGTTCAACATAAAGAAAATCAATTAATGTAATACACCATATTAACAGAATGAAGGAAAAAAAACACATGATCATTTCAATTGATGTAGAAAAAGCATTTGACAAAATCCAGCACCATTTCTTGATTAAAAACACTTAGAAAACTAGGAATAGAAGAAAACATCCTCAACATGATAAAGGGCATACATGAACTTCCACTACTACCACCATATTCAATAGTGAAATATTGGAAGATTTCCTTCTATGACTGGAACAAGACCAGGATGCCCACAGTCACCATTGACATTTAATATTGTCCTGGAACTTTTAGCTAGAACAATTAGGCAAGGAAAAAAAAAGCCACCCAAATTGGGAAGGATGGAGATAATATGATCCTATATATAGAAAGCCCTGAAAAGTCCACAGGAAAGCTACTGGAGCTAATAAGCAAGTTCCACAAAGTGCTGGGGTACAAGATCAACACTCAAAAACAGCAGTATTTCTATACAGTAGTAGTGAACAATTTGAAGAGAGAATCAAGAAAAAAATCCATTTACAATAACAACTAAAAGAATCTAATATCTTGCAATAAATTTAACCAAGAATATAAAGAACTTATACATGGCAAACTACAAAACACAGCTAAAAGAAATAAAAGGAAACTTAAATAAATGGAAGGATCTTCAGTGTTCATGGTTTGGAAGACTGCTATTGTTAAGATGTCAATTCTATCCAAAGTGGTTAACAGATGCAATGCAATCCCAATCAAATTCTAATAGCTTCTTCTGTGAAGAAATTGAAAAGCCTATAAGCAAATTTATATGGAAGATAAGGGCCCTCTGTATAGCCAAAACCATCTTGAAAAAGAAGTGTGACGTTGGTGCTCACAACTTCCTGATTTTAAAAGTTATTACAAAGTTGCATTGGTCAATGGAATCAAATGGGAGTTCAGAAATCCACCCTCACATTTATGGTTGACTGATTTTTGTTGAACATTTTTTATGTGATTTTTGCCATTTGTATCTCCTCTTTGGTAAAATTTCTAATCAAGTCTTTTGACCATTTTGTAATAGGGTCATTAGTCTTTTTATTGTTGAGTTGTAGAATCTCTTTATATATCATAGATATTAAACCCTTATCAGATATGTGGTTTTCAAATAGTGTCTCCCATTGTGCAGGCTGCCTGTTCACCTTCTTGACAAAGTCCTTTGAAGCACAAAGGTGTTTAATTTTGAGGAGGTCCCATTTACCTACTGTTTCTTTCATTATTGTGCTTTGGGTATAAGGTCTAAAAAAACCCCTCCTACTACCAGATCTTGAAGATGCTTTCCTACATTTTCTTCTAGGAGTTTTATGGCCCTATCTTTTATGCTTAAGTCTTTGATCCATTTTGAATCAATTATTTTGTATAGAGTTTGAGATAGGGGTCCTCTTTCATTCTTTTGGATATGAATAGCCAATTTTCCCAACACTTTTTGTTGAACAGACTGTTCTGTCCCAGCTGAATGCACTTGGTAGCCTTGTCAAAAATCAATTGATCATAGAGGTGAGGGTCTGTTTCTAAACTCTTGACTCGATTCCATTGAACAATGTTTCTATTTTTATGCCCTTACCATGCTGTTTTGGACACTGTAGCTTTGTAATATGCTTTAAGGTAAAAAAAAAACACTGTGAGTCTTCTGACTTCATCTTCTTTTTAAAGATATTTTTAGCTATTTGGGGTCCTTTTCTCTTCTAATAACTTTGGTGATTGACTCTTCCATTTCTGTAAAGTAGGCAGTTGGAATTTTGATTGGGATTGCATTGAATCTGTAAATCAATTTGGGTAGAAATGGCATATTAACTATATTTATTTTTCCAGTCCATGAACAAGGAATATCCTTCCATTTGCTTAGGTCCTCTTTGATTTCTTTTAGCATGGTTTGGTAGTTCTCTGAGTACAGATCTTTTACATCCTTGGTTAACTTAATTCCTAGATATTTGGTTCTTTTGGTTGCTATTTATTTTATTTATTTATTTTTAAAGATTTATTTATTTTATTACATATCTCCCCTCCCCCCCGCTGTGGCGACACGCTGAGACTGGTCACTGTGCAGGCGCGGCTTTCCCCGCTTGTGGGCAGTTTCTGCTTCCATTCACGGCCGGCTTTCAGTTCGCGGGTGGCTGGCTGCGCTCCATTCGCGGGTGACCTGCCCTGCCCGTGGCGGCTTTGCCCTGTCCATGGCAGTTTTTTGCCCTGCCCACGGCGACTCTGGCCCGCCCATGGCAGCTTGCCATTCTCAAGGCGGTCTGCCTGCTAGGAGAGGTCCCTGGGAACCGAACCCGGGGCCTCCCATGTGGTATGCCAGCGCCCTATCCACTGGGCTATCCACCGGCCCTCTCCTTGTAGTTTTGATCTGCATTTCCCTAATAGTTAGTGAGGTTGAACATTTTTTTCCATATGCTTTTTGTCCATTTGTATTTCCTCTTTGGAGAAATACCTATTCAAGTCTTTTGCCCATTTTTAAATTGATTTGCATGTCTTTTTATCATTGAATTGTATGATCTCTGTATTTAACATGGATATCAAACCCTTATCTGGGAAGTGGATGTGGCTCAAACAATTGGGCTCCTGTCTACCATATAGGAAGTCCAGGGTTCAATTCCCAGGGCCTCCTGGTGAAGGCAAGCTTGCCTGAGCGGAGTGCTGGCCTGAGCAGAGAGCTGGCACAGCAAGATGATGCAACAAAAAGAGATACAGAGGAGACACCATAAAATACACAGCAGACCAGGGAGCAGAGGTGGCACAAGAGATTGAGCGCCTCTCTCCCACTCTGGAAGGTCCCAGGATCAGTTTCTGGTGTTGCCTAAAGAGAAGACAAGCAGACACAGAAGAATACACAGTGAATGGACACAGAGAGCAGACAGAGTGCAGAAACAATGGGCGCGGGGGGAGGGATAATAAATCTTAAAACAAAACAAAACAAAACAAAAAACCCTTATCAGATATGTGGTTTCACCGACTCAAATATACTCAAATATTTTCTCCCATTGAGTAGGCTCTGTTTTTACTTTCTTGGATATAAGGTTTAAGAAGCTACTGCCTACCACAAGATCTTGAGGGACCGGCTGTAGCTCAATTGGTGGGGCACCGGTTTGCCACATGGGAGGCCCCGGATTCAGTTCCTGGGGCCTACTTGGGCAGGCGGACCGCCTTGAGAAGGCAGGCCGCCATGGCAGGGCAAGGACGCCGTGGGCAGGGCAAGCCGCCTGCGAGCAGGGCAAGCCACCCATGAGCAGGCAAGGCTGCTGCACGGTGCGCTGACTTGGCGGGTTGCTGCGGCGGGGGGGGGAGATAGGCAGACACAGAGGAGCACAAGAATGAGCACAGCAAAGAATGGGCAGAAAGGAAGGGGATATGAAAAAAAAGATCTTGATGATGTTTCCCTATATTTTCTTCTATGAGTTTTAGGTTTGTAGCTTTTATATTTAGGCCCTTGATCCATTTTGAGTTAATTTTTACATAATGTGCAACAATCTTTTGGATATTGATATCCAGTTCTCCCAACACCATTTGTTAAATAGACTGTTCTGGACCAGCTGGGTGGGATTGACAGCCTTGTCAAAAATCACTGGACCATAAATGTGGGTCTATTTCTGAATTCTCAATTCAGTTCCATTGGTCAATATGTCTATCTTTATGCAACTACCATGCTGGCTTTTTTGTTGTTGATTTTTAAAAACACAGTAGCTAAGTAGAATGATTTAAAGTCAGAAAGAGAAAGTCCTCCAACTTCATTTTCCTTTTTAAAGATATCTTTTAATTATTTGGGGCCTCTTACCCTTCCAAATAAATTTGATATTTGGCTTTTTCATTTATGCAAAAATGGCTTTTGGAGTTTTTATTGGTATTGCATTGAATCTGCAAATCAGTTTAAGTAGACTTGACATTTTAATGATATTTGGTCTTCTAATTTATGAACATGAAAGATCTTTCCATTTATTTAGGCTTTCTATGGTTTCTTTCAGCAATGTTTTGTAGTTTTCTGAATACAGGTTGTTTATGTCCTTGGTTAAGTTTATTCCTAAATATGTGATTCTTTTAGTCACTATTATAATTGGTATTTTTTCTCACTTCCTCCTCAGATTGTTCAACAGTAGTGTGTAGAAATGCTATTGATTTTTGTGTATTAATCTTGTGTCCTGCCACTTTGCTGAACTCGTCTCTTAGTTCTAGTCACTTTGTTGTATATTTTTCAGAGTTTTCTAGATAAAGGATCATATCATCCGCAAATAGCAAAAGTTTTATTTCTTCCTTTCTTATTTGGTGCCTTTTATTTATTTCATTAATGGGGCACAGATCCAATCCAAGGGATCTTGGACAAGAGACTCCAAAAACAGTTTTTTTCCTTGAAGTTTTCCAGCTGGCCAGAAGATGGCATTCTTCAGCAAATCTTTCCTCTGAGGTCTCTCTTTCGACCTCCACTTGCCTATGATTCTGGTCTGCCCAGAGCTGAGATTCAAGGTGAGCTTTGCTGGCCAAGCTCACTGAAGAGAAACCACCCTCCACGCTCCACTCACCCTCCCTCTTCCCAGGGAGGAAGATGTCTTTTCCTCTCTCGGCTGGCTGCAGCGAGCCAGGGTATGTATCCAGGCTGTTAGCCTTGAGGGTGGGGGGTGGGCACCATCCTTGCCGTGGCAGCTGGTAACTCATGGTTTCATTTCAGCTTCTTTGTACCTCTGTCCCTGTCCCTCCCAGAAGATGCACAGCCCTCTCCTGGTCTACAGACTCACAAAGCAGCTCCCTCAGACAGCTTTTTGCCCTTCCTGAATTTTCAAGTTGGTTGTTTGCTAATGCTGCTGATGACTCTATTTGTTTCAAGTTGTTGGGCCTGGGAGAGGGTATGTCTCCTTTATTCGGTCCTAACAGGTTTGGGAGGGCTCCTTAATCCCTGCTCACCAAGCACTCATGGAGAAGAACACAGGGAATGGCATCTTGTTGTGGTCCCTTTGCGGACACCTGTTTATGACGACTCCCTGGATTTCTGTTTCTCTAAAATGAGAAAGTTGCACATCCTAAACTCTAACTTCGACAGTCAGTGAAAGTTTATTAAATGCATGTAATGTTTCAGGCGTTGTACTAGGAGAGGATTCCTGCCATGAAGAAATACAGTGGAAGAGCCAATGCCCACTGAGGCAGTGACACGTCAAGCGTGCTGAACGAAGGGCGCAAAGGAAGAGGACGGAAGAGGGAAAGCTAACGCCGCCTGGGCAGTTTGGTGGTGTTGTCCACAGAGGAGCTAGACTGGGTGGAAAGATGTTTGAGAGCAGAGGTGGGGGGAGGCAGTGCAAATAGGGGCTCTGTGGGCAGCAGGATTCGTGTGAACATATCCAGTAAGATACGAAAGTGCTGTGAAAGTTCATGGGGTCCACGGGACCAGCGCGTGCCCTCTGCAGCTAGAGCTGGATCCATGGGGTGCAAGGACGTGGGAAAGCAACAGGAGGTAGAGTTAGAAAGATAAGTCACAGCTGAAAGTAAAGGCCAAAGAAGGCTTTCTAATAGGGAAACAAGACAATCAGGCTGGGATCTTAGAAAGCTTCGTCTAGCCTCAGCATCGAG
>PVKH010042703.1:0-10796 GCA_004027955.1 Chaetophractus vellerosus | reverse complement strand
AGAAGAATGGACACACAGCAAGAGCAAGCAGAAGGGGGGGGGATATGTAATAAATAATAAATCTTTAAAAAACAAACAAACAAACAAAAAAAAACATTTTTAAGACATCATACTAAAAGAAAGGTATATTTATTGTCTGTAACAAGCTGTTGCTATTGTTGGAGTATTCCTAAAATCTAGAGTAAAGTATAGGATTTTCCAGTTTTATGTTTAAACTTGACTACAAAAACACTTTACAGCTATCTTTTGACATTCTTGGAAGAAAAAGTATAACCTTGTTTTAATTTTAAACAGTGAATTTTTCCTCCTCTCTAATGGTAGGGAAAGAAACCTTAGGAAATATTGTTCAAGGATATAATCAAAATATTGTGAGTCAATAATGAGATTGAGGTTCTTGAAGAATTTACATATGGTTGGAAGAAAATATTTCCTAAGTCACAAATTAAAATATTTTTTTGTTTTTATATTGCAGATTGGTTTTTCAGCAGCAGATGCAGTAACAGGACTGAAATTGGTAGAAGAAGGAGTGCCCAAAGAACATTTAGCTTTGTTGGCAGTTCCAATGGTTCCTTTGCAGATAATACTGCCTCTAGTTATTAGCAAATATACTGCGGGTCCCCAGCCACTAAACATATTTTACAAAGCTATGCCCTACAGGTAAAAACAAAATAAAACTTTACTAAATATAAAAAAAATTAAATGAGAAACATTCATCAGTTTCACTAATATCTCAGTGTTAATATATATGGGAAAAGGCTTGAAATTCATCCTTAATGTCTATGCCATTTATATGCACTTTTATTTCCTTTTACCCTTCTAACAGATTTTAGATACAGGCTTAGTTCTGTTTTATAGTAAGCACACAGATTTTGCTTTGTTTATAACTTTGAAAGTAGGTCAACTCAATTTTTTTTCCCTATAGGTTATTGCTTGGATTAGAATATGCCCTACTGGTTTGGTGGACTCCTAAAGTTGAACATCAAGGGGGATTCCCTATATATTACTATATTATAGTGCTGCTGAGTTATGCATTACATCAGGTAAGTTTTCTGTGATTTTGTTAGGAAGTAAACTTTTCCACGTAAAATAAAGAAGACACTTTTCTACAGTTGCCTTATGAAAATAAATTTCAAGACTTAAGCATGAATCTGACACTAAGGAAAATTTTTTGAGATAAACTTTAAACTTTGTGGCTTTTGATTCTATTTGTAGAGAAAAATATGAATGAATATTCGTATTCATTTATTCATTCATTTTTTTCATTCTATAAATATTTGGTACATTTCAGAATTGATTCCAAAATCAGCTAATTCTACCTTAAGTATTCATTATCCTGCCCTTAGATTTGGGTTCTTTCTCTCCTCAATTCCAAACATCTTTTCTTTCCAAAAGTATTGAGAAATAATGATGGCTTACTGGCATGGAGTTCCCAGGTTTCTGACTTAAATTTTGTATTATAAGTTATATCTTATTCTTTCATGATTTTGGAAACTGTATTAAGCTGCTTTTACTTTCTTTGTGAAATATGTTTGTAACCCCTAAAAGAAATGGTCTCTACTTTGTTCTTGCCTCACATAAGCTGCTGTTGCAGAACGAGGTTTTGTTTGAGGGGCAAGTGATTCAAGTAAATGGCAGAGGCCTAGTAGTAACCTTTTTGGACTTAGCTGCAATTATTTTTAATGCCTATTTCAAAGTCACTTTGGGTTTTTCTGTGGAATTTAGGCTAAACCCTTTGAAAGTAATGTTTTCCAACTCCTCCCTTGGTATTTAATTAAACCATAAAATATGGCTACCAGATGATCTCAAGTGATTTTTGTATCCAGTTAACTCATTTAGGAGAATTCCATAGTGGATCATGTTTAACTCATATTTGTAAATTCGTTGAGACTTGGGTGTCAAATACAATTGACTGAGTGCAATACTAGACACACAGTATACGTAAAAAGTATTTTAGCTCAGTCAGTGTACTACTAACTGTACAAGTAAAGGAAAACTATGATGTAGTAGTCAAAAAATCATTTTTTTGGCTTTGGATTTCATTAGAGAATTTTCTGAAGTGTAGTCAGTGAAACTTTGACAACCAGGTGCTTTATAGGAAAAAATGTACGAGCCCAAGTAAAATTGAGAAATGATGGATGATATAACTTCTCTTTAAGTAGCATTTTAATCATTCCTTAAACGAATATTAAATGAAAACCTATTCTGTGCCAGTAACCACTGTACATACTAAAATATGATAGTGAATAAATCACTGCATAATCCCTGCCCTCAAGGAGTTTATTTTCTAAAAGCTTTCATAAGACCTATGGTAAAAGGAACCTGTTTAACTTTGTGTTACCTGGAGTCTCTCAGTCTTTTTTGACCTTGGATCTCCTTTTTCTGTCAGTACTCCATGGAGCAGTATTCAGAAGAATATGGTTTTTAGAAACATGGTTTGTTTCCATGTTCTTAAATGAAAGGTTGATTCTTGCATCTTAAGCACACTTTGCCTCTTGACATTTTCTCCTTCAGTTTGTCACATAAATTTTGAAATATGTTTCTTCTATATATGTAGAAGGAAAAATATGTATTTATATTCCTTTAAATATTTTAGTGATTACATATATTATATAGCTATAAATATACACATGTATAAATGCAAATTTATATTTAGGTACAGTATTAAGTATGGGGTTTTGCCTGTTGCTGCACTCCTTAGAACTACTTCATCTTTTACTTTATCGAGCCTTCCCTCACTATTTGTGGTAGAATTAATTTCTCATTTTTATGCCCAGTAACATGATGTGTGCACTTATATTTACAATACTTACTGCATTTCATCATAATTGTTTATTCCCTATTTTCCAGCCTAGAATAATTCTTCAGGGGCACATAAGGATTGTGTTTTATTCGTCTATGTATCACCATGATCTGGCTTAAAGCCAGGCTTGTAGTGGGTGCTCAGTAAATGTTGAATTGAGTTTAGTGAAAATCATGAAAATTAGTTTTCAGGTTTATGATATCAGCGTTTTTAATTCAGACCTTAGCTTTAGAGAGAAAATAAGTCTAATCCTACTGAAGATATTTTATATTTTCCCTGTAGGTTACGTTGTACAGCATGTATGTCTCAATAATGGCTTTCAATGCAAAGGTCAGTGATCCCCTTATTGGAGGAACATATATGACCCTTTTAAATACCGTGTCTAATTTGGGAGGAAACTGGCCTTCTACAGTAGCTCTTTGGTTGGTGGATCCCCTCACAGTGAAAGAATGTGTAGGAGCATCAAACCAGAATTGTCGAACACCTGATGCTGTTGAGGTAAATATGTTTTAATTTTAGCTAACATTAAGCTAATATTAAAATATTAATATCCTTATTTTGCTTTTTTAAGAATTTACCTTTTATTTTAAAAAAAAAAACTCATCTGCCCATAGTTTCTAGTGTAGAAATCTACTTTTTTTCTTTCTCATCATAACTGAAGGTTAGGACACATTCCTATCAGTAATAGTAGCTCAGTTGAAGGTACTTCTCAGTAAGGGTAGGACAATCTTTCTTTCCCACCTTGGGAATCGTTGCCCTACTGAATAAATGTATGATTAATAGCTAGGTTTTATAATGATAGAAAAGGGGAAATTCTTTTGGTTACTCATAAAAGAATTGTGGCTAAAACTGAATGGTGGGTGGTTTGCTATTAAATTATTTCAAAGTAACAGTAATCCACTTCAAGAGTAGATTCACTGGAAATTCCTTCACATTTCTGTATATGAAAAGCTGCATCATGAATATGAGTATTAAGGCCGAGAATTATTTTTAATCTCTTTGGTAACATTAGAGAGATTTTGATATATTAACATGTTTTGCCATTTGAAGTGAAATATACTATTTTATACTTTGAAATTTCTAACAAAAATATATGTTATAATTTTATTATTACAGCTCTGCAAAAAACTTGGTGGCTCATGTGTTACAGCACTGGATGGTTATTATGTGGAGTCCATTATTTGTGTTCTTATTGGATTTGGTTGGTGGTTCTTTCTTGGTCCAAAGTTTAAAAAGTTACAGGATGAAGGACCATCTTCATGGAAGTGCAAAAGGAGCAATTAATGCATACACTGCTGGACATTCTAGAAAGGTAACTGTAGTTTAGTTTAATTGAGAGAGCTATGATAATCAGTGCACAGGAACATATAATATTATTTTAAACAAGGAAGTTAATAATATAAAAATGCCAAATGGTTGAAAAATAGAGACATCTCTGCATATTTGATCATACTTCTCCTTGCCTTGTCAATGTATTTAAAGTTTACTTAAGGTCAGAAAATTGGTTCTAAAACAGCTTTTCTAGGCTTGTTATTTTAATTACATCTTTTTAATTTACTGACCAAAGCAGTAGTCATTGGAAGTGGTAACCATGCAGTCAAGTATTGTTATCAGTAGATATCATTGAGTTGTATTTAATTTTTGGTAGACTGTATTAACTGGAACAAAGTTGATATTAGGTACTAACTACAACTAGTCTGACTTTGTTGGCAGTCAAAAATCCCATTTCAGATTGCAAATTGGGTAAATTTTATGTGGAATTTGCTGAGACAAGAATGTAGACTACTGAAATGCCATTTTGGCTATTTTCCTGACCATAACTACACTGTAAGGAATGAATCTGTGTTAAAGACTATTTTAAATGTATTTCCTGCTTTTATAAGCATTAAAGATTTATATGAAGATTATTCAAACTATTTTTTATAAAATGAAAGCTATGATTTTTAATTTATTGATTCTTACCCCTCTACTCCCAACTACCCTATTTTGGAAGGTATTTTGATTTCTTGTTAACTATTACCCTAAAGCTTACATGATATGTTTTTTGTCACAAGTGCTTCAGTGGCATATAGACAGTGAGGGGATCACATTTAGTATTGTATGTATGTTCATGGCAAAGTTTTGAAAATAAAAATGAAATGTTATTCTTCAAGTAGTTTTTTTTTGTTGTTGTTACCAAGAGAAAAGAACAGTAAAGCTTTCCTATTAAGTAAAATTTAAATGAGTAAAACCATAATTTTAAAAATATATATGCTTTAGAAAGAGAGAGTTTGTGCCTTTTACAAACTAAATCTTGTGTAGAAGAATGTTTCTTAATTACGCACTTTACTAGTGAGAAAAGATCTCACAGTCACTTTATGCCAAATCAGGTACTGTATTTCCACTTATTAAAACACAACCTTCTGTTTGTAAACTATTATTTCCAGGGGAGAATTGCTATCCTGGGAGAATTAAGCTTTTGATTACTTCAGCATTTCCAAATATACTAAATACACCTAAGTGATAAGGTTCTTTGCATACTTTTTGTTGTTTATCACTCTGACTTTTTAGAGACTATTTAAATTCTTCAAAAATTAGAGAACAAAAGAGAGTATGGGTTTTACTTGGTGGGAAAATACATATCAACTACTGATTTTGTTAATTTTGTAACATAGGTTGAATTTTAGAGTGGGGATTTTATAAGTAATAGAGGATAAAAATGGGTAGGAGAAAATAGCACTCAGCATCTGCAAGATAGGGGCAGTGGCCTCTAGAATTCATGCATTCCATTGGAAAGCTGTGTTGGGTGTCAATGTCGGATCCTGAAGAATCACCTGAAAAAATCCTCACCCTCGAGGCAAGGAGACCACACCAGGCCATAGACTATAGTACTTTGTCACATGGGTTGTCCATTATCATGTATTATAATCAAAATGTTTACTTGAATAAAGGGGGAAAAAAACAACTTAACTCTCACTTTTGAAATGTATTTTAATTTTTAACCTTTTAATTAAAGATTTTTCAGATTGCCATCATTATATTTTATTTCTTCCCAGTCATATAATTGCAAATTATACATAGTTCAAATTTAGTTATATGTTATGTTTGCAAAAACCTTTAATGACTTGAAGTTTTAAAACATTTTTAAGCCTTTAACTATAAACTGAAAGCCATTAATTGCATTTGCTCTAGAAATGAGCAAATAATTATCTTGAATTGTCATTTTGGTTATTTGGGTGCATGCTTGTAATGCATGCCAAAAAATGACTTATTAATGTCTGTATGCAGCTGGTGTATACATTGATCACAGTCACTTATAGCAATTTAAAAATGATCTGTATGCATCTGGGAATCTGTTCATTGTAAATCAATAGTACTAGAAAATGCCATTTTTGTGTGTGTTTTTCTTTATTGTTTGGCCCTGATAAATTAAATTCTGCCCTCAAGTTTGGAAATGAACTCCTGAAGTTAACATATTATATATTTACTGGCTGATATTGGATATTAACATATCCTTCTTTATGTCAATATCTCCAAATGCATGTTGGATGCAACATATATACATCTGAGTTTGAAAGGTTCTTATAAGGTTAGCTAAAGACTAAAACCAAAAAGTTCCTCTTTTGTAAATATTTTACTTTTGTCTGACCAATCTAAGGTGTTAAACACCTCATATTTCTCTAGAATTTTTTTCTCTAGAATTTTTAAAAAGATTAAACTCTTGAAATCTAAACCCACAGCCTATTGTTGTATTTCATCCCTTTATTGTAAGGGTTTTTATCCTAAACATGCGAGTGGGCCCCTGAAGCCCCTGAATTAATTGCAAAACTCTGGATGTTTACTTTTTCTTTCTGCCATGGAGAGAGCTTTTGTTAAAATCTTCAATGTGTTGTGATCCAAAACAGTAACAACCATGTCCTAATTATTGACTGTGGCCTGTACTATGAATCATAAACATAGTTGAAATAATAGTTTGAAATTGTTTAAAGCATCCTGAAAACAATATAAAAGAAAAATCTGTGATAAAAACTGGAAAATCTCTGCATTTGTAGAGCTGAATGTGAACCTCAAAGAGATTAGAGCAGATGAGACATTATTGATAGAAGAGGAATCAGATTAGATGTCCTAATGTTTCTGAAGTTTTCATACAATATAAGAGTACCTGTGTGGATCTTAGCTTCCATTCCTCCATAAGACATATCTTAATCATTTTTTTTTTTTTTACTTACAGAAGTTTTAGGTTTACAGAAAAATCATTCATAAAATACAGTTCTCATATACCACCCTATTAACACCTTGCATTAGTGTAGTATATTTGTTACAATTCATGAAAGAACATTTTTATAATTGTACTGTTAACTATAGTCCATTGTTTACATTAGGCTTCATGTATCTGATGTACAGTCCTTTGTTTATTTTAGTCATTTAAGTTTATTTTCCTATGAATAACTTTAATTTAAAAGTTTTATTTTGCCTTGCTAACAGAAACCTTACAAAGTATTTTCAGTTTGTATTAAGTGGTTGAGATCATTATTTAATATATGACCAATTTACTTTTTATATTTTTTGGAATCATATTTTTCCACATAATTGAAAGAAATCAGTAAAGCTATATAACACTGACTCTGCTTAAAAAAAAAAAAAAAGAACCAACCTGTTGGGAATATTCCTTGAAAATTCCCAAAATGTATTTTACCTTAGTATTAGCAAAAGAAAATAAACCTTCAAAAGTAATTCCATTATACCTCAGATTAATGTATTTAATAAGAACCATGTTAGTTACAGAAGGGAAGGTGATAAAGTACGTTGCTGAGACTTTTTATTAGCAATGTCTTTGGAAGATTGTAAGGCATAATTATTTTCTCTTAGAAGATTTGAAATACTTATTACAAGCTCCATTCTTTTCTCTTTTGGCTTACATCTGCCTGATTTGGCAGTACCAAATTTTTACTATTAATTGCTATTTGGTTTGAGATGAGAGCTCTTCTGTTTCCTATCTGTCAAAACAGCTACTCAAGTCTTCAGATTACTCCCCTAAGTAAGGTAGAATGGGCATGGAAAGCTAATTTTCCTTCCTGGAATTCTGTTTTAGTAGAGACAAGTCTCACATCAGGGCCATATATTTAATGTACAGGAATCATTCCCTCTCCCTAAGTGAACAGAAACTCTGTATTGGATTATTGGATTATAAAGGTTACTTTTAAGGAGGGTTTTTTTGTTTCTTGTTTTTTTTCTTTTTGAGGGGGTGAGGTAGACATTTTGTAGGGAAAAATAGTTTCATATAGCAGCAAAAACATTCTATGCTTAATTACACTTTCTCTTAGAAAAATTTTGCCCAAATGTATAATTAAAGCAATTATACTAAGATATCAGAAATATTAATTTGCATAATTCATATGAATTCTTAAAGCACTTAGAAGTTGGTTGTATTTTTTTGTTTTTTTTTATTATCAATATAGAAAATTAACTTTAATAACAATTTTTTATGAAAAATAATTAAATAGCACAACTGAAATGAACACAGTCTTGGTGTAATTCTTAGAGAATCTTAAGATAGTTTATTATAAGCCTAAAATTTAGTTGCAATGGGAATTAATTGGTCACTAATATAAAATATAAATATTAAAGACTTTATTTTCATTGTGATGGCATTTAGTGTTAGAAAAAATTTTACAGTCAAATTTATGAAACTAAAGTTTTTTATCATGAATATAAAATTAGGAAAGTATAAAAGTGGGACAATTTTGAAAAGCTTGACATATTTGATAAATTTATAAATTACTACTGTCGAGTTATATCAGTGAGTCTTTAGGTATTGTCCTCAGTTGTTCTTTGCAAGAATTAGTGTAAAATTGAAAGAAAAATATACAATGTTTAAGCTGGTCCTTGTAGAGATAATTGTGAAATCATTATACTCATGAACAGTTTTGAATTAAAAATGCACAGCACAAAATCATTTCTATTGTTATCATCTTTGTAACATCTAATATTTGCCCCTATAGTTTAACAATAATTTAATGTTTTCAGGATATGCAAAATGTTTGGTTATATGTGTTAATTTATTAAATGATAGGTATTAAACCTTGATATTTATGCAATATTTAAGTTTTAAGAGTGTATTTGAAATAAATTCTCCAGATTTTTATATAAAAGATAATTTTAATGCTCAATGATTGTTATACCACCAATCTTTAAAAGAATAAAACATTGATGAAATATTCTTGTTTTCATTTTTATTAAGCAATAGCCAAATTTACCTTCAAATCATTCATGTTAAAGTTGTAGTAGATTGGCAATATATAATTTAAGAAAAATGAAGTCATTTCAAGTGATTTGCATTTACTACCAAACCTTTGTTTGTTTTATGAAGTCATCCTCAATTATAGATTATATCTTCTCTTAATAAACTGGGCAAATGAAAGGGTTGTTTGGGGGCAGGACATTTCCCTTTAATAGGAGATACTATTATAGGATAGTTTGGCTTTATAAAGAATTTCACTGGGAAATTTTATTTTAAAGTGTCTTATTTTTTGAAAAAATTTCTATTTGGGTCTTGGCACCTTCAGTGTCTACAATTTTTAAGAATTTCTTTAAATTAAAGGACAGCATGGAACTGTGGAGAAAATATTTTTATGTTTATGCTTTCTGAGCAAATTTTACTGAAACTTGGGACCTGTGCAGAAAGAGAAGCCTTGGGACATAAATTATGGTAGAATAGATAGTAAGAAACCATCCAGAGATATATACGTCTTTCATAAGTGCATTTCAAGGAGGTGGGGGGCATTGACACTTGGGTCCATGGAGATATCTCTAAATTGTAAATCTGAAGATACAAAAGTCTTATCTTTCCCTTAGAGACAAATATTTACATCCTAAAGGGAAAGAACACAAGGTCCTTCCCCCAGAGAATTTGTTTACATTAAGGAGATAAAATTTCTCTCCATCTCTCTAGAGGGGAAGACAGCTGCTATACAGTGTTTTATATATAACCACCCAGATTAATATTTTGGGATTCATCACTGTTAGGGATTGAACCATATCCTCCACAAAGAAACATTCAATTCCTAACCCCTAGTCCTGTAGATGGGAACCTGTTTATATATAGGCTCTTCAAAGATCCTATTAAGATGAGGCCACACTGAATCAGGTCAGGCCATAATCCAAGATGACTGGAGTCTTTATAAGCAGAGGATATTTGGACAAAGTCAGGAGTAGGAGACAGAAGGCCATGTGACAAAAGTAGAAACAGTTATGCTGGCAAGTCAGCACAGAATACTATAGACTTCAGAGAAAGCACCTGCCTACAACTTGATTTTGGACTTCTAGCCTCCAAAACTGAGAAAATTCCTGTTGTTTAAGCCAACTAGTTTGTGGTATTTATTGTAGCAAACACCTATAGTACAAATCTCAGTGTTTGTAGGGTGATATCTGATCTGGCTGTTATTGGTCACCCCAGGGGTTGAAAATTGGGGGATGAGGAACCAGTATAGCTATTTCAAAGTAACAACCAAATCTGTCTCTGCTCCAAAAACTTTGTGTGTACTTTCATTACAATATGAATAAATGTAGATACTAAAAAAATAGTACACTTTATCTGGTATTTATTGAAATTGTATTCCATTTAATCCATATATTTTTTTTTGGTTATACTGTGATTATAGGCCTGGGATACTGAAAAACAGTTTTAGAACCCAAGAAGTGTGTTTTGAGTGATTAGATGTCTTTGTTTTTACTTTCTCCTCTAAAAAGGGGAACTTATTCAAGTAGTTCAGTTTAAAGTGATGGTGATAATACATTCCATTTCTGTGGATTGAGAAAATTGTACATCTAATATTTTTTTAGTGAACTGTGAGAGAGAAGGCAAAAACTGGAAAGTTTATGTGAAGAAATCAGTCCCTGTAAATAAGGAAAAGAAAATTTCTTACAAAAGCGGAGCGAAATGACTAGGTTTTAACAATTATGACCAAATAGTCCATTCAAAATCACATTTTTATGGTGTTGTGAAGACATTTTTTTT
>PVKH010042702.1:0-10797 GCA_004027955.1 Chaetophractus vellerosus | reverse complement strand
GGGGGTGGGTGGGAGGCAAAAATCACCTCCCTATAGAGAACTGCTGCTTTAAATGCATATCTTGAATTGTGATTTTGAGTAAATTAAGTAATAGTAATGGATGTCAAAGAAATCCCTTTCCGCCTCCTCCCCCCCAAGCATGGGTAGGAGTGTCCATCATCTGTGCCAATGGGATTGGTAAAGTGGTCTTTGTGTGAACTCCATAGAACTTAGAAGCTAATGCTTCATGTTCTTGTGTGCATGTTTGCCTCTCACTGTGTTGTGAGATCTTCTAAGGGCAGGCAGAGACCATCCTTCCACTACTTATCCCCGCACCCCTGCCAATTATTTTAAGACTATGCTGTGATGACCAATTCCAGATGACTATTGGGAGAAAGTTAAACCTGAGGAAAAAGAGGAAGGCTGAGTTGGATTTCTGCTGCTTCAACTTTTAAAAGTTTTCCACTGTGATATAAAAAGCCCACGAACATGTGGAAATATGAATTTATTGTGTGACCAGAGAAAGGAGTGTGTTGAGGGAAAGGTAATTAAGTGTTGTAAGCAAACCAGAACCTCGCTCCTGTTGCTTTAACTCAATCCGGTTATTTTTCCCTCAACAACTTACTACTGCTCTAGTGATTGATCTGTCATATAGACTGCGACAAATATTGCATATATGTGCCCCAGGAGGCTGGGTTATGATTACTCATGGCATCACAGGTATGAATTTCCCAGTATTTGTGAGTAAAGTCCCAACTATAACAGGGCACAGTTTTAGCCTTTAAATGCCACTGCAGGCTACAAAGGGCTCTTCACATTGTAGCAGTATGAGCTATTCTAGCTGGTCAGGGGAGTAATCTGTTAACAAATATTACAAAGTATTTGACAGAGTAACACCCGCCCTTATGGCATTCCCCATGAAATATGGCTATGGAATTGCAGGTGGTTACAACTGTATGGACCCATTATAATTTTTAAAGGTCCCTCTTTGCCTTTCCTTGCTGGTTAATGAAACTTCTGCATTTTGCATTTTTTCCCAAATCACATTTTGCTCAATTCTCTTGCCACTTCAATGGGTGTCAGACTCTGCTGCCTATAATTTTCCTAATTTCTTTCTCTTCTGTCTCAGTCTTGGCCTTAACAATGTAAAAGAAAAAATTGAGAAGGCATATTTGGGGGGGTGGTCAGGGCTGGAGGGGAGGGACCGGAGCCACTTAAAGGTGGTTATAATTTCCTGACTGTACTGTTTCTTCCTAATGCTCCTCAGTGCTTCTCTAATCTACCTCTTGTTAGGAGTACTGTCACATAGGCAACAAAACTGAGCTGTGAAGAAGGAAACGAACTTCTACTGAGGGCCTACTCTGTGCCTTCTTATATGTCATTTCATTTAACCTTCAAGAAAACATTGAGGGAGTGTTTTTGTCCCCATTTGCAGGTGTGGAAAGTGAGACAGAGAGGTTAACAGGCCCAAGTTGTCACAGAGGCCAGCCTTCACATGCACATCTGCCTGACTCCAGGTCTGTGCTGTTCCTATGATTTGAGTCTTGTGTCTTTTCCGTTCTGGTTAGCATTGCCATCACAAAGGAAAGGGAGAGGGCCTTTGGGTCTCCAGCAGAGTGGGTAACTGAAAGCCATTTGTATCTGAGGGGAGAGGTTATGATGCCTGTCTGTGAAGGGTAGTTTCCACTCAATGTGAAAGAATAAAAACCAACTGCATTCTCAGAAGAGAGTCTAGTTTCTGGAAGGATCATCTTGACTAGAGTTGGCAGCTTTCACTTTGCTTAAGGCATGGATAATATGATTTAACCATGGAACAATTTATCATCACAAAGAATGCCATGATTAGTTAAGTATGCATTAATTATACTGGTGTTAAGTGTCCTTAATTAACCTACTAGTAAAGAAGATATGAGTAATCCAAAACAGTATCAATGCACTTATTTTAGAATGCACTTATTTTGTCTTTTTTGTCTAGGGTGGAGAGGTCAGGGGTAAGGGTAGTATATAAATATATAAAATTAATATATTATTATATACATGTATATACACTTATGTATTGTCATGAATGCACTCCCACAGACCCACAAATACACTAACATTAGCCTTAACCTCCTCACCTATCCAGCCCAGCCAAAAAAAGATGTATGTGTAGGAGAATGGACATTTATGTATGAAAACAACTGCTTCCTAATTCATGCTAAAATGATTATCACCTCTTATTGATTATGAACCATTGAAAACTAACTGCTTTTATTTCATTTGTTTGCTTACCCAATTTATATTTTGCTCTGAGTGAAGGAAATGTAGGATAATCAGGAGCAGTACAAAGCAGGGCAGGAGGAAGAGGGAAATATTGAGTTACTGAACTGAAATGCTGCCTTGGCACGGCACACAGCTTTCTTTACTTCTCTTGAACCTTTTTTTTTTCTTCCCAGTATCTTGGCCTTGTGTGATTATTGGAAAAATACATTTACTAAAGAAACGAGAAATTAATTAGGAATTGCTGGAAAATTGATCACTATGTAAAACTGCTTCTCCTTCCTAAAACAGGGAAAGATTTATACTTGCACTAAAAACTGGGTAGAAGGCTTATACCTGCTATTGAAACTGGGTTAACATTTAGCTTTTCATCTGAAAGCACTACAAATTAACTTTTTCAAGCTATGAAATCAAGTTTGTAGTAACAGACCTGGCAATTAATCTCCCAGTTTTTGTCTCTAAAAATGATGTATTACAGCTCCCCCAGGTGGCTGCCAACAATGTGAATGAGAGAGGCTGGCATCCACCAGGAGGAGGGAAGGCTGCTCTTTATCTTATTTGTGCATATCAGGGTAGATAACGTGAAAACTCAGTTTCATGAAGGGCAAGGAAAGGAGACCATTGCGTATCTTTTAGGAAATCTGGCTAAACCCCCTCAAGATCACTATGACTTACTTCCAACATATTAACACCCCAAAGCCAAAGGTAGTTTTCTGGTGGGTAATTGTGCTGCTGGTGCATAGCTTCTGGTGCCCTGGTTCTGGGTATTCATAAAAGAGGAGAAGATACTTTAGACCCATGGGTCAGTTTTGCTTACAACCATTAGAGTTGACTGTGATCTAGCTCAGATGCTGCAAACTGTAACAAGTAAGAGGAAAGCTAGTGACCTGAATTCCATTTTAGGCTCTGCTACTATTAGGCAAATGGCTTCTTTGTTCTGGCTCTCAGTTTTTTCATCTGTGAAATGAATAAATTGTTCTGGCTGATTTCTAGAAACTCTTAGCCATATGTACAGTGTGATTTTTTTTAAAAAGAATAAATTTGATGTTAAATTAAGAGGATAAGGGAGGAAAGATATTTAATGTAGACATTTACACTTTTAAATTAAACTCTACATTAAAATATTGATAAGAGCTAGAATGAGACAGTCTTCACTATTCTCTCCCTAATTCTAATATGCAACAGATGTGATAATAAAGTCCATATGCAGCCTTGCTCAAAGAATCTGATTAGACATAAAATGTTCTGATAACTAAATTGAGCTATCAACTTGTTTTAGGCAGTACAGAGAATTAACAACAACAACAAACACCCCAGCAACTAAAACAATTAAAATGTGAAACTCATTTTCCCAATTTATTGATTCTATTCTCATCTAGTTTTAGAAAAAGGAGAAAGAAATAGCTTCTTTCTGTGTTAATTAAATATTTTAATCATTTAAGTATCAAAGACAGCATAAAATTGAAGTTTTAAGAGTTCTGAGTAACAAACATTGGTTTGTTCTCTTGTATTCTAAACAGTGATCAATAAAATGAACCATCCTTAATGAATCAAAATATTCTAAATTGCAGTTGGTAAGTATATGACATTTTAATTGGCTTTATTTTTTTCATGTTATTTGAAGATACTAATTTGAAAAAAGCATAACGCAAATTTGATTCCTGTTTTTAACTATACAGTTAGTTCAAGAAATATCAAGAACTGAATGTGGAGATGGTGTGAATATTAGTCCCATGTTCCTTGTACTTTGTCTTTTTAAAAATAATTCATATTTTACTCTTTGTACTTCCCCCCTTAAAAAAATGAATTCATGATTTTAAAAAAATTACTCATGAGTGAAGACTAATTCCATATAACGGCTCCTCCCACCCTTTAAAAAAATCAGTTTATACATTTTTTTGCTACTCTCTTCGGTTTCATTTGCCTTGTTCCATATGCATTTTTATCGGTATATTGTGGTGTGTGTGTTGGCTGTGCAGTATTCAGCTCTTAGAAACATAGCCACATATTGCTATGCCACCTGCTCAAAGTTTGGAAAATTAGCCTTGAATACAAAGTAGACTTTGATCTAGAATTTCATGTAAATTTACATGAAAACAATCTTTGATTTTAATGACTCCTCTGTTCCTCCTGCTTATTTCCCACCTGAACTTATCTTAGTACTCCGTGAAGGACATTGCAGTTGGCTGCTATAGAGTTAATTGATGTTAAATAAAAGATTATGACTTCAGGTAGAAATTAAGCAGAAAGAACTGTTGATTTCTTAAAGAAACAGTAGATTCTCAGTTTTAAAAATTTTGGTGCGGACCTTCTCTTGCTAATTTGAGTAACAATTCTGGTTTTGGTGAAAAGCAGGAAAAAAAGTTTCATTTTGTGCCTTATATCAAAGGTAAAGGCTTAAATTTATTTTAAATTTAATATTTTTCAAACCCTTTTAACCATATGAGAAAACTTTACCAATGAAAAGAATACACGTGTGCACACCGCACACATGCTCGTGCGCACACACAAACACACACTTTGTATCTTGTTATACGTTACTTCTAGCAGTCTTCTGGCCCAAATAATTTCCCTGTATTTTTTTATGTTGAGCAAAAATTATAGCAGTTTTCCAAATGCTTAATCTTAGCTCTGGAATTCAAAATTTAACTTCTAGTGTCCAATGTTCTGCTAATTGTGAATTTGAGGAATATTTTATATGTTCATGTTAGTATGCATTGAAAAGGAGTTTGTGGCCATTTTTCTGGGTATTCTTCTTCTCATATTCTTACACAATAAATGTCATGTTATTTTACTTCTCTAAACTCATTTTCCACATCTATATAAAATGGAGGTTGAGGGATATGGGTGTGAGAGGTAGAGTTTGAATTAGAAAACTTTCCAATGTCTCTTCCCATTCTAAATATATGGCATTGTGGAAACAAAATGCTTTTGATGGTACCATGACCGCATTTATATTTATTTGTTCATCAATGACTTGGCTTTTACTATTAGGGGTTTTCTATTAGTTATACTTATGCTATATATGGAATTCTGAAAGAAGATTTAGTTACAATCTAAAGTATTTGATTTGCTTGGTTGGCTAGTATACATTTAAAATTTACCAGAGGTGCCTTCATCAAACAAGAATTTGTGTAGATTTTCATGGAACGGGAACAAGGCTGAATATAAGTGGACTTGGGGTCATTTATCAGTATCTGTTGTTTTATTTCATTAGTTGAATTAATGTCTAAGGATTTGGCCCAAGGAATATATGTAACTTCTCTATTAATGTTTTAGCCTTCATCTTATTTTCCTTTTAGCTTGTAATAAGTACAAAATAGTTACACATTCTTGAAGATTCTTATAATCTTCTATCTTCCAAAAAGTACATAAGCAATAAAATAAATTTAGCTGTCATTCTTCCTCTCCTACTTGCTCTTTTCTAGGTATTTGTTTAAATGACTTTTATTTTCGACTCCTATCTGATCTAGCTGCAGTAATTTTGTGTCTTTAAAGAAAAAAAGCCAATGCTTAAGTATGTCTACATTACTCTTATAATCAAATGATCAGAGAAGACAATACCCTAATAAATGTAAGGCCTTTGAAATCCTTGCATAAAGAGAAGCAGCCAAAGTATCAAATTAATTTAGTGTCTTATTGAGAAAATCGACCAATGTATATTGGTTTTGTACTTTTCATGGTAATGTTGTGTCATTTATTTAGATATCCTTGGAACAGAAGATCTTATCACAGAAGTGACTTCCAATGATGCTGTGAGATTTTATCCCTGGACTATTGATAATAAATACTATTCAGCAGATATTAATCTGTGTGTAGTGCCAAACAGATTTCTCATCACTGCAGAGATTGCAGAGTCTGTCCAAGCATTTGTGGTATACTTTGACAGCACGCAAGTAAGACTTTGTTTTTCATGGATCCTTGAATAAGAAGTTATCTCCCCCCTCACCCCCATGAGTTCTCTTCTTAATGTCTTTTTTTCTTTCTGTTTTTGTTTGTTCATATGTTTGTTTTTCTCCTTCTAGAAATCTGGTCTTGATAGCGTTTCCTCATGGCTTCCACTGGCAGAAGCATGGTTACCTGAGGTGATGATCTTGGTCTGTGATAGAGTGTCGGAAAATGGTAAGGCACTCAGGTGGAATGGTAGTTGATATATGTGTCATTCCTTGGAAAACCGAGTACATTTGTTTCCTTAACTTAGAAAAATATGTATCATGTGCTAAAGACTATTAGTGTACCAAAATATTTTCAGTTACTTCTCTTTGGAATCTTCCAGTATTTGCAATTTTTTTTAAAGTTTTTATTTTATTTTATTTTTTTCAAGAATGGACACTTTGGGGTTGAGAAATATTTCTTCTCTATTCCTTTATTTTAGATACCTTTAAATAACATTGACATTAAGGGAAACAAATGTCTCAACAAATTGACATTTATGGAGAATATGGCAGGGGTATGCATGTTTTAGAAAATATTTATTTATAAAGATTCTTTTACATATTGGTTTAGGTGTAAACCGGCAAAAAGCTCAAGAATGGTGCATCAAGCATGGCTTTGAATTGGTAGAACTTAATCCAGAGGAGTTGCCTGAAGAGGATGGTATGTATTTTTATGTCAGTAGAAAACTTTCAGGGAAGAATGATCACAGTGAAATTTAAAAAACATTATTTTTCCCCCAGCTATTTGGAAAGATTAAAGCAAAATCCAATGCCATGATCTTACCGTTAGTTTAAAAGTACATTTAAAAATATCACCAATCATTTCAGGACTTTTGAAAATGTTCTTTGTTTTTCTTATTGAAGGTGGAGGATTTCTACTTTAAATTTTCATTTCCCCAATCCTTTGTCCTTTCCCCACTGCCAAAAAAAGGAGGGTTAGACCTATTTTCATAGACAGGTTTATGTTCCTTATTTTGAATCCATAGTAACCCAAAACTGAATTCCCATGAATCCTGAGGCCATGTCAGACTTATTTGTATGTCTTTTAGATATTTGAAACCACAAATAGACCTAGAATGGCCCCTCTGGGGTAGCTCTGCACTTAACTGCCTTCTACTGAACCCTCTCTTCCAACTCTCCTTTCCCCTTTTCCCCTTCTCTGTTCCTCTTCCCATCTTTTCTTCTACCACGTACACCTACCAAGTAGTCCCACAGTAGCTCCCTACAAAAAGCTTATAATCTGATACAAGAGATAAATATGTATACAGATAATTCATTTACCAGGTAGAATATCATAAGTGTCATAAGTGTTTCGGGATGGGAGAGATTATTTCTTTCTAGAAGTTTAGGGAGTGCATTGGCACCATAAACTCTTACGTGTCAGCCACTCCATGAAGAAATGGAAAAGGCACTAGACTTGCATTTAGAGGACTGATGGGGACATGGCAATGGGAAAATGCTAGTTGTTCCAGAAGATTCTAGGCAGGGACAACCAATATGAATAAAAGTACACAGGACATAAGAAGTCATATATATATATTTAGGAATTAAGAAAAGTTTTTCTATATTTTGGCTTATTTAGAATTTTTCTAAATTGCTGTTACCTTCAGGAATAAGACCCTGCCAGAGAGGAACTACAAGGGTTGATTTTTCTCCCTTTAAATTTCTAAAAATACCCAAAATTAACAAATACAACTTCCCTTTCCATGGTTTTCTGGGTGCCCAAAACTTGTGCCCTGTTTTATATATGTGAGCGTGTGTGTGATAGCTTATTTCTGGCACTAGAATTTTCTCTTCTTCCTATTGTCCTTGGGACTCAATACTTGAGTCATTTAAGTTTGTTAATTTTGTAATCTCTGCTCCTTTATACCACTTACACTTCTCCTTGCCTCTTGTCTGAACAATGTTCTTTTATTGATTCAGCTTAATCTTGAAATAGATTTTTTGAAATATCTTTAGGTAAGGTAAAAACTGTTCCAAGCCATATTCCCCATTCTTTATTTGCATGTATTACTTGAACATAAATGTAGGACTTATGCTTGTTTGTATAAAATTTGATCTTGTTGGGTTACTTCTTCATTTCAGACCATACTTTTCATTCCTGGTTACTTCTCCTAAAGTATTAGTAATTATTTCAAGAATTGGGTTATTCGTAGTTAAGATAAACATATTTTTTTTGCTTCATCCAAACGTTGATGATGATAAACCTGTCTTTGTAGATTATTTTCAGTTTAATCCTCACCGTATTTTAGGATGATATTCTTTAAATCATCATTAGTTCATCAAACAGTTGCTTGAGTGTCTGCTGTGTTTCAGGCAATGTGTTAGGCACTGAGAATAATGAACTCAAGTAAGAGACATGATTCCTGCCCTCAAGGAGTTTCCAATCTAGTGGGTAAGGTTCTACCAGTAAATTGTCAGTTCTTATGTATCTTTCCTCTAGGAAAGGTGTGCAGAGTGGTGTCATCTTTATTTTTCTTTTGGGGATAGGTTTGGTGACTTGTCCTTGATTAAATAGCTAATAAGTGACAGAGCCTGGGTTCAAACCCAGATCTTCTGGTTTCTGGTTCTGTGTTCTTCCAGTTATACCATCCAGCACTGGGCCAGGCCACGAGGGACCGGTTCTGTGTGGTGGACCGTGTTCTGTATTTCTGCTGTTATTTTCCATATGCAGTCTTATAATCCTAAATACATGAAGGGTCTCTATTTCTTTTGTACATAATCATACCTAGGTTGTAGCAAAGATTACCATCGTATTATTGCTATATTAACTGGGATTACTGCCCTGTTATGTTGAGTAGCATCAGCCAAATTCCGGAGGCAGGATAATATTAATATTTAGTTTTCTTTTTTTTAAATGACCTTTTTCCTGTCTCTTATACTTAAGGTTACAGTAATTTCACGTCTCACTTTAAACTATCTTTCTCTGATCAAGAAGTTCTCTGTACATGTCATAAATAATAATTGTTACTCTGTGGTTCCCAACAGAAGATAGGGTATTTACAGAGCTTTATAACCTACTAAGAGGACCATTTCTGCCTTTAGGAAAGTAGTTTTCTATAAATAACCAAGATTGGCATCTCTGTGACTATCCCAGGATTATGTAATGAATAGAAACTTATATTTTCAAGAGAATATGAGCCGTTTCCATTGGTGAGGCAACGGGGATAGCTTTATTATGCAAACCTCTTATATTATGTGTTTATTTCATTGTTTTAGTTTCTAGAATAGTCTTACCAGGAACTCTAAGCTTTATTTGTTTCCTTATTATATAAACTATAGTATGAAGTAGCAACTAAAAAACAAGATAATTAAGCCACTGTTATTTGAAAATATGGCATGGGAAATATACATACACATACATATATGTGTGTATAATGTATGTGTAAATATATTTATTTCCTCTCCCTGATTAGATGACTTCCCAGAATCTACAGGAGTAAAGCGAATTGTGCAAGCCTTGAATGCCAATGTCTGGTCCAATGTAGTGATGAAGAATGGTGAGTAACTTGGGACTAAAAGTCATTTTTCATCCCTGATCCTTGTAAGTTTTAAATTTTTCTGATATATGTGGAACCATTAGGATTATGTGAAATCTATAGATTTGTTCCAGTTCTTGAGTCCTCAGTTGAAGGAAAGCCAAAAGTAGCATTTCTGTGATTTGTGAATATATGTTTAAAAGCTAATTCAGGGGAAGCAGATGTGGCTCAAGTGGAAGGAGATGTGGCTCAAGCAATTGGGTTCCCGTCTACCATATAGGAGGTCCAGGGTTCAATTCCCAGGGCCTCCTGGTGAAAAGCAAGCTGGCCCGCGAGACGAGCTGGCCCACGCGGAGTGCTGGCCTGCTCAGGAGTGCTGGCTCGCGCAGAGAGCTGATGCAGCAAGACGCAGCAACAACAAAAAAAGAGACACAGAAGAGAGACATTAAGAGATGCAGCAGACCAGGGAGCTGAGGTGGCACAAGAGATTGAGTGCCTCTCTCCCACTCCAGAAGGTGGTAGGGTCGGTTCCAGGTGCCACCTGAGGAGAAGACAAGCAGACACACTGAGAGAACAGACAGTGAGCACAAAACAATGGGAGGGGTGGGGGAGAGAAATAAAAAAAAGAAATATTTTTAAAAAAAGACAAACAAGCAAACACAGAAGAATACATAGAAAGCAGACAGCAAGCGCAAAACAACAGGGAGGGAGGCAATAAATCAATCACTTAATCTTTTTTTTTAAAAACAAAAGTTAATTCAGTAGGAATTTATAGCATGCCTATAATGTGCCAGCATTGCCTTTGCCTCTGAGAAATACCTCCAAAATTGTAAGACTGAGACTGTGCCCTAAGGAATATATGTATAGTCTAGTTGTGGAATCAAAGTGTGCACTTTAAAAATGCCAGGTAACTATGCAAGGCAGTCTGTGATGAAAGCAGGATGACTAAGAACAATAAGTGCACAGAGGTCAGAGAAATGGGCTATTGCTGTGGGCGTGAGTCTACAGAGAAGTTAAAAGAGAAAGTGGGTCTTGATGGTAGTCTTCTCAGGTTGGACAAGATTTGAGTTGATGAAGGGGAGAGTGACAAGCAGGGAGGAAACTTGGCATCAAGAATAATGGTTGTATGTTCTAATGTCACTAGG
>PVKH010042701.1:0-10795 GCA_004027955.1 Chaetophractus vellerosus | reverse complement strand
CTTACAGCAATGGACAGATCCACCAGCCACACAAAAAGGGGATAAACTTCAGTGTTGTCAGACTATCTTGAGTATTTAAACCAGGCCCACAGTAACAAGCATGGTGTCTCTTTATTTGAGTTATTGGCTACAAAGATCACTACAACCCCTAAAAAGTTACCTTCCACATCTGGTTATGCTCCTGAAGTAAATGGAACTATGTTGCTGCTTCAAACTCCAGTGGCTCTACCAGCCAGCAATGGCTCCATATTGTCTCCAGACTGGATCAGTTGCATAGTGCTAGATGGCTCTATACACCAAGCTTGTGGAACACTGGAGCTGCTGCAGTGTGCTTGTTGTGTGAAGGATATAACTAGTGGAGCAATAATTGCCAGAGTAATGTGAGTAGAACTTAAACAGACACAATTGGCATTAAGGTGTGCTTCAATGGAGGAACAACATGTATAGTATCACAAACATGGAGTTTGCTCTTTTGTGGCCCATGTCTTAGGACCTATGGGAGAAGATTCAACTGTCACTTTTCTTTCCAGAAAAGATCTCCCTCTCTGGGTACCCACTAAACACTTAAGTTTGCATCCTTAGGCTAATCTTCCTGCTTCAAATGGGCTCATCCAATTTACTCTTTGAATGAGCTGCCAACCAACTGGGGGGAGGGCTGGAGGAAAGAACAGGTGAACTCCAGGAAGTTTTATCTCTGTGGTTAAAAAACGATGGTAGATATGTACTTTTGGCAAATATGATAAGGGTGGGTTACTGGTGCAAGACATGACAGGTGGGGGATATGTGGGTAAGCGCACACTTGTGGCTTGCTTCTATGGAATATGAAAATGTTGGGCTTGTCATAGTGTGTTATCTCAGTGAATGGAGACACATACAATAAATTAAAAAATTAAACTCCCATCTGGGGAGTCCTGCTACATTCCCAATTAGAAGGTCAAGAATCTCTTGAGAACATAGGCAGTGCCTATTAAAAGAAAACACACAAATATGCCAATCCCCCAATATTAATACATGAAACATTGAACCTTATTCTTTAAAAATTGAAATTTAGTGATTACCATAGATCCTGAAGGGAGGTTGAGGGAAGAATAGAAGAAATGGAACATAGGACATTTTTAGGCATGGGAAATCTTCTGCATGATCTTGCAATGATGGATACAGGCCATTATAAATTTTGTCAACACCTATAAAAGTGTATGGTGCAAAAGGTAAATGATAATGTAAACCATTTGACCATGGTTAGTAGCAATTCTTCAATATTTATTCAACTGCACCAAATGAACCATACTCATGTGAGATGTTATCAATAGGGGAAAATGTGGGAACTGGCTGTAGCTCAATTGGTAGGGCTCCAGTTTACCACATGGGAGGCCCTGGGTTCAGTTCCCAGGGCCTCCTGGAGAAGGCAAGCCTCCTGGTGAAGGCAAGCCACCATGCGGCGAGCTGTCTCAGTGGGATGATGCAGCAGAGCAAGACAAGCTGACACAGAAAAACGCAAAAAAGCAAAATGAACACAGTGAACACAAGCAGCAAGGGGGGGGATATACAAATAAATAAAAATAAATTTTAAAAAAATAGGGGAAAATGTGAGAAAGGGTGGGGATGGGATATGGGGGAATCCTCTATATCTTCTATGTGACTTTTCTGTAACCTAAAGCTTCTTTGAAAATAAAGTGAAAAAAAAATAAGACAGTCAGGGAACATAAAGGGGAAATTGTTACTGTACATAAAAGATAACATATCTTATGGTGACAAAAGACACAATTAAAAGTTTAATATTTTTAAATTTATTTTCTATTTTATATTTCTCTATTTCATGTTTTAAAAATATTATTTTATTATTTTTATTCATTTATTTTTTGGCTTCTTTGGGGGGGTTGGATTTCAGAAGGTTCATAACTATAGCAGGCAAAGATCACTGTTGTGGGGTTTCAGTCATGGGGCATGTGTGGGGAGGGGTGCTCCTGGGGCATGCCTTTATGGGATATAAATATGTTCAAGTAGTCATGGGGTTTTAGATCAGTGGATGGAGACCTACACAATAACCATAAGAATATTGAATTCCCATTCTGGGATGCCCTGCTACATTCTCTACTAGAGCAGGAAGAATCCATAGAGTATACAGGCAGTACCTAGCAAAGGAGGACAGACCAATACACCAGGAACTTGACATTGATAGTTACAATTATGAACCTTGTTCTTGTGAAATTTAAACTTAGCATAATATTATATATTGCCTAAGAGTTACCTCCCAAAAGCCTGCTTGCTGCTCAAATGTAGGCTCTTTGTAAGTGAAACTCAGCATATAAACTCACTACCTTCCCCCTAGCATGGGACATGATTCCTGGGGATGAGCTTCCCTGGCATCAAGTGATTATTACCAAGAGCTGACTGCCATTGCATTTGACAAAAAGACTTTGATTGAAAGGGGGGAAATATGAAATACAAATGAGTTTTGATGGCTAAGAAATTTCCAGTGAGTTGGGAGGTCGTTCTAGAGGTTATGCTTATGCGGGTCTCAGCAGGATCTCCATGAATGCCACAGTAAACAGTACCTCAAGCAGGGATGCTCCTAAGGGATCTAGAGACACCTAGACACTATAAGGCAGAGAATCTCAGGAATACAATGCCCTGTCAGTGGTCTTTACCTTGAAATATATCTTCCCTAATGTAAAAGAGTTAAACTTATTTATAATTTCCCTATATATGGCTCTTCTTCCCCTTTTATGTGAACCTATAATTAGCACTATACTCATTAAATATATGTACCAGGGACTTAAACCTTCAGTCTGTTCATAGCTGGCTGAGCCCTGAATCTTAGCATTGTTGCAACACCTACATTCCAGTTCATTGTACTCAACCAGGACTACTGAAAAAATGATGATGATGGACAATGCCCATCCCAAAACACAGAATATCTACAACTGCAAGCAAAATATTTCCAATGATCTGCCCTATGGAAACTGAGTCCCCTCAGTTAGAAAGAGTGTCATCACCATCTGAAAATCCTCAAGACTGAGGAATGAACAAGCACAAGGTGTGAATACAACTATGAAATTTTTATTTTTCTACCAAAGGAAGATCTTGTAACATTGATATAAAGGCAGTGGTCACCAGAGGTTCTGAAGAGAGAGAGAGGGAAGAATAAGTGTAACATGGTGCATTTTGTGGACATTGGAATGCACCTGAATGACATTGCAATGATGGATACAGGCCATTATAGTTTGCCAAAGCCTGTAAAAATGTACAGTGCAAACTGTAAAATATAATGTAAACTATGGACCATCATTAGTAACAATGCTTCAATATGTGTTCATCAATTGTAACAAATGTACCACACTAATGACAGATGTTAATGGGGAGAGTTGTGGGAGTGAGAGGGTGTGGAGTATATGAGAACTCCCCTATATTTGATGTATCATTTATGGAATCTAACACTTCTTTAAAAATAAAATATAATTTAAAAATTGTAAAGAGATTGTCTGGTGGGTACATTAATCCCAAGTAAAGCCAAGGAAGTGCCAATGCCACAGGGACATGCAGTGAGATGCATGTATGTTAGCCATTGGACAACTTGAAATATTTCTTCAAAAAGCAAAACCTAAGTAGAGCACCCTCCCAGCCTGAACCCCATGGTACCACTTATTGGTCTTGCTTCCTCCCTATACACTCTATTCTTATAACTGCTATACTATTTTCCCCTTTGTAGATACAATTTGTTTAGCCACTAATATGACAATCTTAAAAACTCTTAATTAATCTTCTTGCTCAAAATCTCCATATGGAAGAAACCAGTCCAAAACACCCTTTATTCAACCTTGTCCTAACACAATTTATCTCTTCCGGTATTAATGTATTCCAAAAACAAACTTATGCTCAACCATCAAAGCAAGTAGCCTTCCTCCTAGTGCCAGTAGCATAGCAAAAGAGTTTTATACCCTGTCATGTAGGGACTAAAACCCATAATCAGCAGGAAACAGGTCCAGAAGAATGACTTTCACACTTCAACTCCACCTTAAAATTAAAGGTGTACAACTTTCTCAGGGGGTTAGGGGGCAGGAGAGAATAGGGACCTAAGGAAGAGAGGCAGAAAACCATATAGCCACACAAATGCCACCTGGCAAGAGAGTCTGAGGCAATGGCCTGATGACCTGCAGAAGCTGAGGCAACAGCCTGCTGGCATACATCAGCCTGCTGACTCACACAGTTGTGAGGGGGACAATTTAGAATACACACCAAACACCCACAGGAGTGGCATCACCGCCACTACTTACCTAGTTGACAGCTCATGGACAGCAGCCAGAGGACAATCATCACTGGACAGTGACTGTTAAGAGAAGTTCTCCTTGCTTTGTCTAAAATATGACCACCAGGACATATCCTAAACCCCTGGGTTGGCTTATGAAAAGGCTCAGAACAGAAGGCACACATCTCTCTCTCGAGAACATCTGTACTCATGTCTTAGCATGTACTTTATTAAACTCTTTTCTAATGTATAACTGTGGTGTGTCTGTGACATCTTTCTTACAATGTAACCAAGAACCTGGAAATCAACTCCAGCAACAATACATGGGGAAGTTTGTCCTTCATCTGTGACCAGAATCTTTCTATCCAAGCCCCACCATTTTCAGCACGTGACTGCATGGCTGCCAAATTTAACTGGGTAAGGTCTCCAAACCAAAAGTCACCTTCAGAAGTGATCCTAATTTCAAATGATTCTTCATGTTATATCTTTTAATGACCTCATTCTATTTCCTCAGCCCCCCCCAAACACAAATTACCTGGGATTTTGCGAAGAGTGATTCCACTTATTTACCCATTACAAAAAGTTAAAAAAAAATAAAATAATTGTCCTCTTGAATCTGGCTTACTTCACTCAGCATAATGTCTCATATTTCATGCATGTTTTCATATGGCTCATGAATTCATTTCTTCTTACACCTGCAGAGTATTCCATCTTATGAATATGGTGCATTTTGTTTATCCATTCATTGGTTGATGAACACCTGGTTGGTTACTATCATTTGGCATTTGTGAATAATTAGGGTTGATATTGGTTTCATAAGATGAATTGGGTAATTTTCCTTCCTCTTAAATTTTATTGGAAGATTTTGGGCAGGATTGGTATTAATTCTTCTCAAACTTGTTGGTAGAATTCACCAGTGAATCCATCTGGTCCTAGAATTTTCTTTGTTGGGAGATTTTAGATTACAGATTCAAACTCTTATGATTGGTTTATTGAGGTCTTGTATTTCTTTTAGAGTCAAGGTAAGATGTTCAGGTGATTCTAGGAATTTGTCCATTTCATATAGGTTGTCTAAATTGTTGGCATACCATTTTTCATAATATCCTCTTATAATCCTTTCTATTTCTGTGGAATCATAGTAATTGACCCTTTTTCATCCCAGATTTTATTTATTAGAATCTTCTGTCTTTGTCTTTGCTAGTTTACTTCAGAGATTGTTGATACTATTGATCTCAGAGAAACATTGTTTCACTGTGTTGATTCTGTATAGTTTGTTGTTCTCAATTTCATTTATTTCTTCTCCAATCTTTATTTCTTTCCTTCTGCTTGCTTTATCATTAGTTTTCTGTTCTTTTTCTAGCTTCTTCATGTGTTCATTTGGGTCTTTGAATTTTTATGTTTATTCCCTTTTTTCTATAGGTTTTTAGGGCTCTAAATTTCTGTCTCTGCTCTGTCTTCCCTGCATCCCATAAGTTTTGATAAATTGTGTTCTCATTTTTGTCTTGAGATTTTTAGTAATTTTTCTTGCAATTTCTTCTTTGATCCACTGATTCTTTGTGTGTGTTGTTTAGCCTCCCTATATTTGCAAATTTTCCCAGCTTCATTCCATTGTGAGCAGAGAAGGTGCTTTGTATAATTTCAGTCTTTTTAAATTTACTGAGACCTTTTTTGTGACCCTACATGTGTTCTAACCTGGAGAAAGATCTATGAGCACTAGAGAACAATGAATATTCAGATGATTTGGGGTGCATTTTTCTGTATATGCCTGTTATATCTTTTTTATTTATCATATTGTTCACACTTTGTGTTTCCATTTGGATCCTCTGTCTAGTTCTTCTGAATATTGATATGAGTGGCATATTGAAATCTCCAACCATTATTGTTGAGGTGTCTATTTTTCCCTTCAGTTTTGCCAGAGTTTGCTTCATGCATTTTGGGATACCCTGCTTAGATGCACAGATATTAATGACTGTTATTTCTTCTGGTGGATTGTCCATTTTATTAATATATAATGACTTTTTGTATCTCTTGTAACATTTTTGCATTTTTCCATTTAAAGTCTCTTTTGTCCAATATTAGGGTAATGACCTAATATTGGACAATAATATTTTTGGTTACTTATTGTGTGAAATATCTTTTTCCTGCCTTTTACTTTCAGCCTGTTTTCATTTTTGGGTTCAAGGTAAGTCTCTTGTAGCAGTATGTGGATAGCTCCTATAGTTTATCCATTCAAATTTTATACACTTGAAAAATAAGAAGTGAAATTAATAAAATAATTCCACTTATATTAACATAAATAAAAATAAAATACTTAGGAATACATTAATCAAAACTTATAATCTGAAAAGTATAAAACACTATGGAAAGACATTAAGGAAGGCCTAAATAAATGCAAAGTATCTCATATTCTTAGATTGGAACCCTTAAATATTGTTAAGGTGGCAATGATTGCCCTACAATTTCAAGACAATCCCTAACAGAATTATAGATTATTTTTTTAGAAATTGATAAGCTGATTCTAAAGACTCTGTGGAATTGCAAGGGACCCATAATAGCCAAAAGACTCTTGATAAAAGAACAGAGTAGGGGGAATCATACTTCCCAATTTCATAACCTGCTAAAAAGCAACAGTAATGAAGACATTGTGTTACTGACATAAAGATAGACCTATAGAACTATTGAATAGATTTGAAAGTCCAGAAACATGCTTATTTCACAACTGCACATGAAAATATTCTTGAGATAGTCATCAGAGAAATGCAGATCAAAACAAGATACCAGTTCATACCCACTAGGATGGTTAGAATAAAAGTCAGAGAGTAAGTGCTGGTGAGGATGTAGAGAAATCAGAACCTTCATACACTGCTGGTAGGAATGTAAAATTGGAAAACAGTTTGGCAGTTCTTCAACGGGTTGAACATAGAGTTACCATATGGCCCAGCAGTTCTACTCTTTGGCATAAAACAAAAATAATTGACAACGTATGTCACATATGTCCACAAATGTTTCTAGCAGCATTATTCATAATTGTTAAAATATGGAAACAATTAATATGTCAATCAACTGATGAATGGGTGACAAATGTGATATATCCACACAAATGAATATTATTAATCCATAAATGAATGAAGTCCTGATATATGCCACAACATAAATGATGCTTGGAAACATTATGTTGAGTGAAAAAAGGCAATAAAAAAAGACCATGTATTTAGTGATTTCATTTATATAAAATTTCTAGAAATGGGCAAATCTATAGAAGCAGAATATCTATAGAAGCAGAAAGTAGATTAGTGGCCCCTTAGGGCTGGGGAGATGAGGAGAGGGGAGTGATAGGTATAGGGCTTCTTTTTGAAGTGATGAAAATGTTTTAAAATTGACTGTAGTGATAGCTGCACATATCTTTAAATTTACTCAAACCATTAAATTGTACAATTCAAAAGGGTGAAGAGTATGGTCTTTCAACTACATATCAATAAAGCTGTTTTTTTAAAAAGGAAAATGTTCAATGAGCATATTTTCCACTCACCTCCCCTTCTTTCTCTACTCTATTTAACATAAAGAATTTACCAAATTTATCATGGGAAGTGGCAATGTTTACCTTAATGGGAGTGTTTATGAGGCAAACAAAGGGGGTGATGTGATGTTCAGTAAACACTGAAGTATCCTCCTCCATGCATATTGGTCATTTTCTCTGGAAATATTTTGTCTCAGTGTAAAAAATGCATATTCAATCTGCTCCAAACATGTATTTTTTTAAAAGCTTATTCAGGAACACCTGGCAAATTCCTTGTTAAGTTGTACTATTTCAGGAAATGACCCAATACATGGATTTTTAATGTTCTTTAAAAATTTTACAATTTTGCGTGCTTGCTCACCATTTTTATGGAACAAATTTGACATAAGAAAACAGATTAAAGTGAACAAGATGATACCATGACAAAAATCATACCCTAAACAGTTATGTATTGCACATAATTTTTTTCAAGATGCAGACAATTGTATACAGGACAGTTTTAGTTCTGAAAACTATAAGGAAACTAAAGATCAAGCCACTTTTCATTTACTGTTCTATAAGTATGAGCACATCAGCAAATAAGAAGGGCTAATGAATGCTGTTTTGTTTTATTTCATCCATAAAAACTATATTTTAAACTCTGTGTTCTTTGAATAGAAGAAGTTGGTGGTCGGCTATTCACCCAAGAGACATCTTTTGTAGTAGCAAAACTGATTCTAACAGATATATGAAATATATCATACACAGAACTTAACTTATTGATTTATCGTGAGGTTAAAATACTCCCCAAATAATAATTAACATGGGGAGTGGATAATCATGCAATTTGGAACTTAAATCATTTTTTTTATAATTAGAATTCACTTGTTGCTAGGGTCTCTAGAAGATCCAGCAAAAGTTTTTATAGGCAATTTAAGAGGCCTTAAAGCGACGGCTATCAGAGGAAAAACAAAAACAACCAAATCACAAAATCTCTGGGATATTAGAGCAAGAGAGAAAGAGTCAACAATCCCATGCACACAAAGGCAAAATGAAGAGCACCAGGCTGTCAAGCAATCATTACAAACACAGCAGTAGGAGGACAGAACAGCTGCAGATCAAAGCCAAACATCAGAAGCAGCCGTGAAGATGCACAGAGACACTCTACGGACTACCAGAGAAGTCAATCCCTCTTCCCTACAGTCCTAGAGGCTCCGCTGGCCCCATCCTCCAGCTCCCTACCTTGCAATCCTGACCCCGGGTCCAGAAGCATCAATCAGCACTAGTGCCCGCGCGCAGGACCTTCCAGTCATTTCTGCTACCGCGGGCTGGGGACCCAGGACGTGTCAGAGCACCCTTCCGTGATCAGATCTCTGGTGTTTCTCAGTCCGTTCCAGCTTCTCTTTAGCGGAGCTAAGAATTAGCTATCCCGGGCACTTCTGTCCAGAGAGAGCTCTGCAAGCCTCCGTGACTCCTCCTTTCTTTCCCCTAAGACCTGTCTGAAAGTCACGCCCTCCTGCCAGTCCTCAGAGGATCACTGTAGTCCTGCTGTTCCAGTCTGTGGCTCCAGCACCTTCGGTGGCATTTCTGCAGTCACAGAGCCAGGGAAAGAGCTGGAGAAAGAGCCCGGGATGGAGATTGGCACGTCGTTTCTCGCTGTTCTGACAAATGCTTTGGAATATTTGGTGATGCTGGAAACTGCTGAGATGGACCTCCAGGAAAGGAAGCCTCACAAGGTGATGTTGGGAGTGGCGATGCCCCTGATTAACCCTGCAGTTGGATACTTGATCCCTTAATCGCAGATGCTGGCTTGCCCCTGAAGGTGAGCGTGCTTCTCGAATTAGCTCCTGCCATTCTAGGTCTCAGTGAGGAAAGATGGGAGGAAGGAATAGTGAGTAATAATAATAGTGAGTAATAATAGTGAGTAATAATAGTGAGTAATAATAGTGAAGAAGGAATGAGTGCTGCAGCAGTAATGTCCTTTTTTCCACTGACCCTGTGACAAGTTTTCAGAAGTGAAAAGGAGAGAATTTATCCATACCCATGTCTCATCTGTCAAGTGGTGACCCAGTGTCTTGTGATCCTACCTTCATGTGGCCCTGCAGTCTTCTGCACATCCCTGCCTAGCTTTATGGTTGCCCTGGGATGGTCTTCAATCCACCTGTTGTCTTGAGGAGCTTGTTTGCTTCTATAAAAGGAGCCCATTCTTCCTTCAACTGATTAAGCAAGTTTTTATATCCTTACATAAAACCTCATTCTCTTAGTTTCTCTTACACATTTTCAGTTCCTAAGACCCCTTGTCCATCACCTGGGACTCCATTCACCTGGAGGTTTCACTTGAGTGGAAAGAAGGCTATGATCTGTAGAGGGTAGTCTGGGATATCCTTATGGGAGCCAGGGTTCCAACCACAGGAGCATCTAAAGATTTGGAGGATAAAAGCATGAATTAAGCATGGTGGTGAAGATAGCAGTAGTCAAATGCATAAATACTTTTTTAATTGATTGTGATTTTTTTTGAAAGGGTTATTGCCATTTAAAAGTTTAAAACAAAGTCCCTGAAAGAAAAAGTACAAACCTATCTGGAAAAGTATGTCTTGAGGTGCAGAAAATGTATGTGTAGCTCACTTTTATAAACAAAAAAATACCCAATCTTATAGGATAAAAACGAAATATAACTTTTTGTTGGCAGATGATTTTTATCTTAAACCCTAATGATGGAAGAACAATTTAATGTGGGCTGAATGTAAATTCATAGTTTTTAGCATCTAGCATTGTTTCCACTTATAAACCCGAATAAAACTAGGACAGAAAATAAACATCAAATTTCTAGTCTAGGGGCCGGCTCGATAGCCCAGTGGATAGGGCGCCGGCATACCACATGGGAGGCCCTGGGTTCGTTTCCCAGGGACCTCTCCTAGCGGGCAGAACGCCTTGAGAGTGGCAAGCCGCCATGGGCGGGCCGGAGCCGCCGTGGGCAGGGCAAGAAGCTGCCATGGACAGGGCAAGAGCCGCCACGGGCAGGGCAGGTCACCTGCGGATGGAGCGCAGCCAGC
>PVKH010042700.1:0-10795 GCA_004027955.1 Chaetophractus vellerosus | reverse complement strand
GGTAAAAACCAGGCCAGGAGGATCTAGCTCACTGAGTTCTCCTTCTGGGGTATAAAAGAGATTCCTATCTCCTATGAGAGCTAGGAATGTTCTATGGTAGTAAACATAGGAGCTGAAAAGGAAAAGTTCTTCCCCCTCCCTCTCACCCTCCCTTTTCCCTTCCTCTCCCCCTCCCCACATCTCTAGCTTTTCCTCCTAGAGAAACTATGGGAAGAAGAGAGAGAACATTTGAAAAGGGAGGTAGATAGGTTTCCCTCCCATGCTTTGGACAGGAGAGGGGGTGGTATGTGTAATAAGAAATATAACACTGAGGGAAGATAGGGACAAATGCACAAATTAAACTGTGTGGGGCAGCACAATCAGTTGGAAGGAGGTCAAGGTCCTGAGATTTAGTTTTGCCAAGCTGTCTTCACTTTCCAGTTCAGTCCCACATCTGTCACATAGACCTCTCTGGTTTCTCCAAACCATAAAGATTTCAATCTCCTCCCGACCACACCCAACTCTTGCTCTTATAGTCAATATCATATAAGATAGGGCTTGTTTACTTTATCTATGTTGGCCTTGAATCTCCATTTAGCTTCTTTAGTTTTTTTTTTTTTATCTTACATTTGGTGTATTTTTCCCCCAACCTATCCCATTATTATTATTATATAATTTGTACATGAACATACATAAAAAGTAAGTATATAGTAAAAATTGTGAACTTACAAAGCAAATAAGCATAACATCACACAGGGGGGCCATACATCATCCACCACCAACATCTTGCATTGCTGTTAGACATTTGTTACAAATTATGAAAGAATATCATCAAAATCTTACTACTAACTACAGTCCATATCTTATATTTGGCGTGTTTCCCCCTAATTCACCTTATTGATGTTTTTTTTAAAATATATTTTTAGTACAGAAGTTGTGAACTTACAAAACAATCATGCACATATGCAGAATTCCCATACAACACTGCTTTCTCAACACACCACACTATGGTGGAACATTTGTTACAGATTATAAGATAATATCATCAGACTATTACCACTCACTATGGCCTATAGCATACATTTGCACACTAATTCCATACTCCCCCATTATCAACACAGTACACCTTTGGCATAGATGCATGAATATTACAGTATTGCTGTTAACCACAGTCCATAGGTCACTCCAGTTGTATTCTCCCCCTGCTTCTCCACATTCCCACCACCCTTCAATAGTGTCGTACATCTGCTCTAGCTCACAAAAGACATTTTTGCATCTGTACCATCAACCGCAATTCTCACCCACCTCTGGGTTTACTGTGTTATTCAATCCCTAGATTATTCTCTAGCTTCCTTTCAACTGACATTTACATCCCTAGACTACCCTTTCCAGCCACATTCTCATTTATAAACCAGTTTTTACTCATTATAATGTGCTTTATCATCAACTCTATACATTTCCACACTTTTACAATTAATTAAAACTTCTAATACATTAAGCATCAGTAGTCCATCTCAGTCGTCCTCTTATCTCCTTTAGAATCCATGACCTACCACCAGGTCTTAAAGACATTTTCCGAGATTTTCTTCTAGAAGTTTTGTGGTTCTTGCTTTTATATTTAGGTTTTTAATCTATTTTGAGTTAATTTTTGTATAAGGCATGGGATAGGGGTCCTCTTTCTTTCTTTTGGCTATGGATATCCAGTTCTCTTCATACCATTTGTCGAATAGACTGTTCTGCCTGAGCTGGGTGGGTTTGACAGGCTTGTCAAAAATCACCTGACCACAGATGTAAGGGGCTGTTTCTGAACCATCAATTCAGTTCCATTGATCTATGTGTCTGTCTTTTTGCCAGTACCATGCTGTTTTTAACACTGTAACTATGATTTAAAATCTGGAAGTGAGAGTCCTCCAACTTCACTTTTCCTTTTTAAGATGTTTCTGGCTCTTCGGGACCCCTTGCCCCTCCAAATAAATTTGATAATTGTGTTTTCCATTTATTTAAAAAATGCTAGTGGAATTTTTATCAGAATTGCATTGAATCTGTATATCAATTTGGGTAGAATTGACATCTTAATGATATTTAGTCTTCCAATCCATGAGCATGGAATATTTTTCCAAGTACTTAGGTCTTTTAAAATTTCTTTTAACAATGCATTGTAGTTTTCTGAATACAAGTGCTTTACATCGTTGGTTAAGATTTTTAGTCGCTATTGTAAATGGAATTTTTTCTTGACTTCCTCTTCAGATTGTGCATTACTATTGTCTTTTAAAGTCTATTTCATCTGATATATAGCTATTCTGGCTTTTTCTTTTCCTTTCCTTCCTTCCTTCCTTCCTTCCTTCCTTCCTTCCTTCCTTCCTTCCTTCCTTCCTTCTTTCCTTCCTTCTTTCCTTCCCTCCTTTCTTTCTTTCTTTCGTTACTGCATGCATGGAATATCTTTTTCCAACCTTTCACTTTTAATCTATTGGTATCCTTGGGTCTAAGGTGAGTCTCTTGCAGACAGTGTACAGGTAGCTCGTATTTTCTTATTCTTTTTGCCAATCTGTATCTTTTGACCGAGGAGTTAAATCCATTAATATTCAATCTTATTACTATAAAGGCAGTTCTTATTTCACCCATTTTGACCTTTGGGTTTTATCTGTCATATTTTATTTTCACCACTCTTTTGACACTTTTAGTTACTTTTCTGATATAATCTTCATTTCTAGACTCTCTTCCAAGCCTCTGTCCTGTCTTTTCTTTTCAGACTGTAGCACACCCTTTAGTATTCCCTGCAAAGCCAGTCTCTTGGTAACAAACTCTCTCAATTTCTGTTTATCTGTGAATATTCTAAACTCGCCTTCATTTTTGGAAGACAATCTTACTGGATATAAGATTCTTGGCTGGTAGTTTTTCTCTTGCAGTACCTTAAATATATCATACAACTGTCTTCTTTCCTCCATGGAGGGAATTGGCACTTAATCTCATTGGGTATCCCTTATATGTTATATGTTGCTTTTCTCTTGTTGCTCTCAGAATTTTCTCTTTGTCTTTGGCATTTGACATTCTGATTAATACGTATCTAGGAGTTGGTCTATTCAGATTTATTTGGATGGGAGTATGTTGTGCTTCTTGGACACAGATATCTATGCCCTTCAACAGGGTTGGGAAATTTTCTACCATTATTTCTTCAAATATTCCTTCTGTCCCTTTTCCCTTCTCTTCTCCTTCTGGGACACCCTTGACATGTATGTTTGCATGTCTATTGCTGTCATTTAGTTCCCTGAGGCTTTGTTCAATTTTTTCCATTCTTTTCTTCACCTGTTATTTTGTGTGTTCACTTTCAGAGGCCATTTCTTCAAGCTCTCAATCCTTTCTTCTGCATCCTCAAATCTGCTTTTATATGATTCCAGGATATTTTAAATTTCATTTATTGTGCCTTTCTTTCCTGTAAGATCTGCCATTTTTCAAATTCTTCTTTGCGCTCATCCAATACCTTCTTAATATCCTTAATCTCTTTAGCCATCTCATTGAATTTATTAAGGAGATCTGTTTGAACATATGTGATTAGTTATCTCAACTCCTTTATGTCATCTGGAAGCTTATCTTGTTCTTTTAACTGAGCCATGTCTTCCTGTTTCTTGGTAAGGATTGTAATTTTTGGTTGGTGACTTGGCATCTGGCTTACTAGATGTATTTTTTCTGGGTGCAGTTTCTCTCTTTAGGTTAGGGATTTATTGCCCTTTCTCCCTTGCTGGTTGTGTAGTAGGAGCCAAGGATGTAGTTGGTACTGTAAGCTGTGGAGGCTCAAGCTTCCCATGTTGCCCCAGGGACCAATGAAGCTTCTCCCACCTTTCTTCTTTGTTAGGGGTAGGGACAGAACCACAGCTGTGTATAATAATCCAAGTCATGCAGGCCTAGACTATAGTTGCCCAGACAGACTGATGAAGCTTCATGCCCCTTCCTCTCCTTCCTGGTGTGGGGATAGACTGCAGATGTGGGCAGCAATCTATTCCATGAAGGTCCAAAATGACTGCAGTTGCCCCAGTAGATTGCTGACTATCAGTCTGTGCCAGTCTAATGTACCTGCAGTTACCAGGAGAGGCTGGTGCAGGTCCCGCCAGCTTTCTCCCTGCCAGAGGTGGGGCTGAAGCCTAGGCTGGGGCTGCAGTCCAATCTGGGTGGAAAGAAGCCAGTCCCTAACGTCACTGTGATTTTCAATCAGCCCAGCTTCCCCTCATGCCAGGGGCGGAGTCAAAATGGCAGCTACCAACCTCTTTCCAATTTGGACAGGTTCAAAATTTAGCTATTCTTAGGATTATACTTTAGCCAGCTGAATTTACTAATCAGTCGCTGAAGTCAGTAGCCAACTATCTCTTCTTCCCTTGTTTTTGGGAAATGGAGCTTCCAACTCCAGCTAAAAAATAGCTCCTGAGGCTGCTTGCACTGCCAAAGTAGGACCATCACCAGCCTCCCTGGTGTGGCCTGTATTTTCCCAGAGAGGCTGGCATAGGTCACCCCAGCTTCATCCCTGCTGGAGGTGGAGCTGGGGCCTAGGCTAGAGCTGCAATCCGATATGGATGGAAGAGATCAGGTCCCTACCAGCACTGTGATTTTCAGTCCATGCTGCTTCCCCTCATGCCAGTGGCAGATTTAAAATGGTGGCTATCAGCCTCTTTCTGACTTGGACAGGTTCAAACTTTAGTTATTCTTAGGATTATACTTTAGCCAGCCGAGTTTACTAATCAGTAGCTGAAGTTGGTGCCCAACCATCTCTTCCTTCCTAGTTTTTGGGAAGTGGAGCTACCCATTCCAGCCATGGAATAGCACACAAAGTGGCTTGTGCCGCCAATGGAGGATGGGCACTGGCCTCCGGGGCGTGGAGTCCTCTTCTTAGGAATCTTCTCTGCAGATGAGCAGTATCCTCCTTCCATTCTTTCAAGGATGTTGCTGGATGGTTTTCTGGGCTCCTGGAATCCCAGGCAGGTGCTTTAGATAGCTCTGGGTGATTATTAACTGTCCTGTGGCACAAGCTGACTCTAGGTGCTCCTTACTGTGCCACCATCTTGTTGGTTGTCCTAGCTTCTTTAGTTTTTGATAGCAGAGATCATATTTCATGCTTTTCTGTTCCAGCAGAGACTATGGAGTCAAACATATCTGTGTTCAGTCCATACTCTGCTGCTTGTTAGCTGTGAAACATTAAACTTCTGTTTTCTCATGTGAAAACTGGAATAATATTTGTCCTATAGTGTTGTATTGAGACTTACGTGAATTAATTTATGTAATGGGATAACACAGGAGCTGATATTTCTCCCTGTTCAAAAATATTTGATAACTTCTCATTTATTCACAGAAAAGAAGTTTAAAAACATGAACATGCATTATCTAGCCCCTGCCTACCATTCTGGTGCTATCTACCTCTCTTCACAAACTAAACACCAAACATATTTCACTTTCCACAAGTCCGTGAATGTGACAGGCTGTTTTATGTCTCTGTTCTTTTTCTGTTCTACTCATTCTGCCTGGAAAAACATTTTACCATTGTCTGTTTGAAGCTACAGCCTCCCTCTTATAAAACTTATGCCTCCTCCTTTATAGCCCTCCTGTAACCAATACTCCTCTATAACTTCATCACATTCCCTTTTCTACATGGCCGTCTTGCTCTTGCAAAGTCTTTGAGGGCAGGGCCCATAGCTTAGCCATCATTTTACCTTGAGTACACATTATCTAGCATATAATACATTTTCAGGAAACATTTGTTGAATGAAAAATGGCCATTTCCCATATTTATATTGCTCACAACTTTGGTAAATTCTCAGTTAATATTTTTTTAAACATTTTTATTTTATTTTATTTATTTTTTTGTTACATATCCCCTTACTTTCTGCTTGTTCTTGCTGTGTTCATTTTTGCGTTCTTCTGTGTCTGCTTTGTCTCCCCCCATTGTGGCAACGTGCCGAGTCAGCTCACCACGCAGGGGGCTTGCCCTGCTCGCAGGTGGCTCTGCTCTGCTCATGGGCGGCTCTGCTCTGCTCGTGGGCAGCTCTGCTCTGCTCGCAGGCGACTTGCCTTGCCTGTGGCGGCTTTGCCGAGCCCGTGGCGGCTTTTTGCCCTGCCCACGGCAGTTCTGCCCCGCCCATGGTGGTTTGCCCTCTCAAGGCGGTCTGCCCGCTCAGAGAGGCCCCAGGAACCAAACCCGGGGCCTCCCATGTGGTGAACAGGCACCCTATCCACTGGGCTACAGCCGGCCCCCTCTCAGTTAATATCTGATTGACTGGCAGATAATCCTTTTTATTAAACTTGGAACCAAACTGACTGTGAAATGACAGAGACATATTCTGATGGTTTTTAACATGTCAAATTTCAATTTCTTAGTATTTCCCCTCAACCAGTATTTCAAGAATTTCAAAGACCTGTGCTTTATTCCTCCATAGAGTATATGATATCACATCAGTAAATTCTTGTAGGAACCTTCTTGTTAATCCAACCTGGTATTGATTTGAAGTTTTGATTTAATGTCAACATTAATAATGTTTGGTGCTATAGTTCTCTGCATTCTATCAACACTGACTATTGTTTAGCATTAGGCTTTTGAGCTGCAAAGCACAATGTCAAAGCTGTGATCAAATTTCATGCCTATTTCTTGAATGACTTGGGATCATATCTTCTACATCATAAAGAAAAGAGGAGAAAACACATGGCATTTTAGACAAATAGCTGTCCTCAGAAATTTCTTCAAATTTAATAGCATGTTCCTGCTGCAAAGGCTAGTGGGTTCCAGCTGTGAAAGATTCTGTTGGAGGCAAAGTTTGGAGTTCTGTCTTGGCATTAGAGATTTTTGTGGGTCAGCAGCAGGGTCCAGAGCAAGAGCTCAGCTTTAAGTATAAGCCTCCATCCTTTCTCTGGTAGAAAAATTGGGGAAGGACCTGATCCTGGAGAGATTTAAGACTTGGACAGTTTTCAGGCAAAGATTCTAACCTAGAAGAACATGGGTAGGATTGACTAAAAAGAATCAACATGAAGGCCATCAAAGATAGCAAGGTAGAGCAGAGCCTGCCAAACTTTAACATGCATCCAAATCCCATGGGGATCTTATTAAAATGCAGATTCTGATTCAGTAGGTAGTGCAGCCCAAGATTCTGTATTTCTAACACACTCCTAGTGATGCAGGTGATGATGATGATGCTTTAAGAGGAAAGACTATAGAACCCATGTTGCAGGCTGGGGAAACCTGATTTACTCAATTTGCCTTAATTCATAAGGTGAACCTGAGCATTTGAAGGTCAAAGAGGATTGTTCAGTCAAGTTTTGCCAATTCTAGACTTGGTAAGGGTCCTGGAGACTTTGTTTGGTGTAGAGAGTATGGGTGGAGAAAAAAAAGAATGTACTGCAGTTTCTTCCTGAATTTTTACTGGCCAGGTGAAATGTGTGGCGCTTTTAAAATGTACAGATTCTCCTAGACCAGGAATCAGAATCTGTAGAGGTGAGTATTCATATTTATATAATTCCACACATAACTCTGATAATCAGCCAGGTTGTACTAGCTAAGCCCCACTTGGATGGAAACCCCTGTAATTAACGCCTTGGTCATTGTGCTGAGAAAGAAGGATGGGACAAAAGAGTGAGGAGAGCTTGGCATTTTAGTGTTTATTCTGTGCTTTTACTTTGTGCATATTAGCATTTGATGTCAGCAAAACAATTATTTTAACACTTGGATTTTTTGGGGGTTTTAGGAATTAGTATGGACTTCCGGGAAGATGGCAAATTAGAAAGACACAGGACTCTCTTTTCTCCCAGAAAAACAGCTAAGGGACAGGCAGAAATGGCCTGGAAAAAATGTTCTAGGGTTTAGGATGCCAGGGGAAGGCTAGACACTACACAGAAGAGAGATGGGCACAGGAAAAAAAGTCTCATTGGAAATACTGTGAAATGAAGCTGCAGCTGCAGCCACTGGTTCCTTTCCCCAACCCTATGAGCAAACAATTTTGAATTCTCTGGCCTAGGGTTTGTGGCCCCAGGAACAGGAGAGAGAAGGATGCAGCCTAAGGCTGATTCAATTTTGGCCAACAAATTTGGTTTTCTGTGTCCCAGGAGCCCTTCCAGGCTGGGAGCGGCCATGCCATTGTTTGCCCTAGGAGCAGGCTTGGGATTAAAGAGATCCAGCCCTCTCAATAACCCTCCCTACTCACTGGAACTGGTTGTTGAGGACACAGAAGGGAGTGGAATTATTTCCTACCCAAGAAAAGGGAGTAGGCTGCCAGCAATGGCTGGAGAACAGTCTCCAGAAAGTTTGGATTCTGAGGCTCTGAATAGCCTCCAGGCAGGATCCTCTGTCACATTGTTGCAGTTAGCATTGCAGTGACCACACTCCAACCAGGCTTTGAACAGAGAGGGTTGCTGAATAGCACCATCTTCTGGTGGACCAAGGAAGTGCATGTGAGGAAATTGAAAGTAAATGAGACCTTTTTCCTGCCTTAACAGCCTCCCTCCCCAAGGCCCTTGGAAGCAGAACTACAAGCCATTACTGAACCCATTGCCCAAACTTGAGTAATGAACAGGGTTAATCCTAAAGACCTAGAAAAGGTTTAACCAAAATCAAAGAACAACAGTAACACACAGCCTGTAGCCATTAAATCCCTATGAAAGAGAGAGAAATTGAGCATCAGAGTAAACTCACCATCTGTGATGGTTAGGCTAATGTGTCAACCTGGCCAGGTAATTGTGCCCAGTTGTTTGGTCAAGCAAGCACTGGGATAATTGTAATACAAGGACTTTAGTCATCAATGAGTTTACTGCATAGATGGCTGATTACATCTACAATCAACCAGGGAGATTGCTGTCAGCAATGAGTTACGTTTTACCCAATCAGTTAAATGGATAAAGGGGGAAGTGATTTCAGCATTCAGAGAGAATTTCACAGCTTGTGATTGGACAGCCAATGTCTCCTGGGAGCTCATCAGGGACCTTCACTGGACTTCATTGGAGCCCCTGGTTTGCAGCCAGCCTGCCTGCAGAATCTGGACTTGTGCATTCCCACAGTCACATGAAAGAATCTTATAAAATCTCATACTATTTACAGATATCTCCTATTGATTCCATTTCCCTCGAGAATCCTGACTAATACAGCTTGGTACCCAGAGTGGTTCTTGAGGAACAGAATTTTAAACATGGGATTCCTGAAGTGGTTCTGGAAGTTTTGCAATTGGCTCTCTACTCTAATTGGACTCAAGGTACCAATGACTTCCTTTCCAATAATTAAGAGGCCACTAACAGTCCATGCTGGACCCCCCTACTTCACACTTATAAGAGGCAAGGATCTGGGTGAGAGCATTTTCAATACCTTGAAAGAGTTTTGTGGAGCCAAAAGGTACAATGATGTTGGCTGGCTCCTTCTAGATACTCTGGATGTAGTTACAAAAGAAAGGGATAAGCTAAAGGTTTCAAATTTGCAACTTAAATGCCACAGGAATGAAGTGAAAATTTCTGTGTTACCTGAAAGAAAATCTTGTTTCATGCAGCCACAGGCTGAGATCTCTGAAAACCAGACTCAGACTCTAGTTGTACGAGTAGCAGAGTTACAAAGGAAACTAAAATCTCAACCTCACAGAGTGTCTGCTGTTAAATTGAAGGGATTGATTGAGGATTGGGATGGAGACATATGGGATGATGATGATATGGGTGGGGACACTGGAATCCTAGATTCTTCTGAGAGTTTGCCAGATAAACCTGTGTTGGCTTGCTCTGTGGAGAACACAAAGTCAACCTTGTATCACTCAGCCTCCAGCCTGCCCCAGGGAGTCCAGCCCTCCTTCCAACCTTGAGGTGGGTACTAGCCAAACTAAAGCCTACACCGCCCAGCCTCTGGCCTGCCTCAGGGAGTCTGGACCATTTCCCAGCCCTGAGGCAGGCAGCAGCCAAACTCCAGCATGCACTGCCCAAACTCCACCCTGCCCTGAGAAATCTACCTTCCAACCCCTGACTGAAGAGGGGACTGACCCCAAGGAAACAAAAAGTATCATAAGAGGAAATTATGAGAAACTGTATGCCAACAAGCTAGAAAACCTAGATGAAATGGACAAATTCCTAGAAACAAACAACCTACATTGACTCTACAAGAAATACAAGGTCTTAACTAACCAATCACGTTTAAAGAAATTGAATTAGTCATCAAAAATCTCTTTGCAAAGAAAAGTGCAGGACCAGATGGCTTCACAGGTGATTTCTACCAAGAATTTTGAGAAGAATTAACACCAATCCTGTTTAAACTCTCCCATAAAATTGAAGAAGAGGGAAAATTAACCAACACATTTTATGAAGCCAACATCACCCTTATACCAAAGCCAGATAAAGACACTACAAGAAAATAAAATTACAAACTAATAAACATAGATGCAAAAATTACAAACTAATAAACATAGATGCAAAATTTTTCAATAAAAGATTTGCAAATATAATTCAACAGGATATCAAAAAACTTTCACGCCATGGCCAAGTGGGATTTATTCCTGGTATGCAAGGTTGTGCCAATATAAGAAAATCAAGGGCCCAGCTAGATAGCTCAGTGGATAAAGAGCGCACTGGGATACCACATGGGAGGCCCCAGGTTCGGTTCCCGGGGACCTCTCCTAGCGGGCAGACCGCCTTGAGAATGGCAAGCCGCCATGGGTGGGCCAGAACCGCCGTGGGCAGGGCAAAAAAGCTGCCACGGACAGGGCAAAAGCCGCCACGGGCAGGGAAGGTCGCCTGTGAATGGAGCGCAGCCAGCCACCCACGAACTGAAGCAAGAGCCGGCCGTGAATGGAAGCAGAAGCCGCCCACAAGCGGGGAAAGCCGC
>PVKH010042699.1:0-10794 GCA_004027955.1 Chaetophractus vellerosus | reverse complement strand
AACAGCTTTGAACATATTCCATGTACTAAAAGAAATGTTGCTGATTTGACATAAATTTTAAAGAATATGACAAAATTCTCAAGGTATTTTTTCTTTTATTTAAAATGTAAACTTTTACAACACATCCTACAGTGAACTGAAAACCTTAGAATCACATTAAAAGTTTTTAAAACATTTCTATATAACCACAAAATGTAAAACATGCTTCAAGGATACAAATATAGTTTGACACCAAAATCTCAGTACATTTTCACCATGAAAACAAGTAGGGGAAGCAGAAGACCATTCAGTAGTTTCCTTCTCTTTCAGCAGTAGCTGCCGTGGCCGCTTCAAAGCGGCAAAAAATATCTTCTTTCATTGTAGACTATAACATTGACAGGTTTTTTACAATTTTATTCAATAATGTGCTTAGTTGAGAAATTACCACTGATTTCTATTTCAAAGGGAGTCATCTTATTAGAATTATAACAATTTTACAACACATATTGGCACAATATGAAAAATAAACACTTTGAGTTGAACTCAAAACAATTATTAAATAAATAATTATTTCTCATAGTACATGTCTTATTTTACCTTTCATTGGCCACTGACACAAATGAAGCTCAATAAACAACACATCGGGTAGTTTATTTACGTCTTCTTTCATAATTCTGCATTGCACTCCGTTCGTAAGCCACTGAAAACAAAGAGAAGGAAAAATGTTTTGTAAGAGTATGCACTGAGGGAGTCAAGCAAATCAAGATAAAGGCATACATACATTTTTTAAAAACTCAGAATGATGTTTTCTCTTGAAGTATTTCTAAAATATTTGTCGAGAGAGAGAAGGCAAGAGAGGGCTCCAGTGCCACCACTCCCCCTCCTTTAAGCGCTGAGCCAATGATCCTTAACATCCGACTTTCTCTTCAGGGAGGCCAACAACAAGCTGAATGTTGCATGTAAATTAGGGATACACTTCTGAGGTAGAAAAGTATGAGCCCAGGACTGGACAATTCTGAAGGAAGGAAATGGTTTATTTCTCATGCTGGATGGATTATTTATATTTAGGAGAAAGACTAGCTCAAGTTCAGTCTCTGACAAGCCTTAGGTAACGTGATTCTGTTCCTCAGAGAAGTGGAGAGAATGCTAATAAAAATGAACCAAAGACAGATGGGTGATTTGGCTGGAACACAACGCCCTCTTAACTGGAAGCAGAGGTGCTTACCTGGTCCTTCCACCCTCTGAAACTGTATGTAAAACTGTGGGTATAAACTGATGAGGATTTCTCTGGGAAGAGAGTTTCTAGATTTCATCAGATTGTCAGGGGGTCTGTGACCACAAAAGGGTAAGGATAAGATGGTTGTAGAATAAAACTCTATCATATTCTTGGCTCAACTGAGAATGTGAAAAGATCTGTTTGACTATGGATTATTTTTTCCTCATTTTTTCCTCAAAATGAGGGAGCAAAGACGTAACTGTAGTTGTTTCTGACCTCATTACTGCGATTCTATGTATTATTAGCTATAATTACATTATTAAGTACATTTAAAGGCATTTAATCTGTCCTAAATTGCACAGTATCTGTATTATTTGTAAAGTTATGTATGTTTGGAAACCTATACAGTTCTGGAAATGGAAACTTAATGATTAATACAATTATCAAGAAAACCTCAGTTAGGTAAGGGCTAGCGTGCACTTCTGATACAAATAAAAGCCAGTCTGGTTTAAATTTATATCCTAAAAGAAATTAAATAAATAAATAAATTTATATTCTATTTCCAAAGGCTAGAAGATAGTACATATTAATAAAATGATTTCAAGTTTTGCATTAGGCACACTAGTAACTTCTTTAAAATTTAACTTGAACAGCCCCCAAGTTGCTGTTGAAGATATACAAAGGTAGTGTTTAAGTCTGAAAAATAGAGAACCAATATAAATTCTAGGATACATCATTTTTGCACGAATTTTCCAGATAAGAATTAAACCAGTTCATCTTAGTTGTAATTTTCTAGAAACTAGAAATACTCTAAAGGGGTAAGAGAGCTGCTAATTACTTTATAATTAATTTGGTGATTAGTATTTGAATTTTATTTTCACTGAATGTGAAATAGAAATAATTTGAATAGCTCTCCCAAGGAACCTGAACTTATAACCTGGGCCACCAGGTTCAAACATGCTTAATAAAAAAACAGTATAAAACTGTTATATCTTTGAATGAAAGAATGGACACAATGATCTGAGAATAAAATGAAGGACTTTTAAAGTTTAGAAAATTACCTAAAGAACTGACTAAAGCAGTGTTTTTAGCACTTTTACGTTATATTAGGGAATGACAACCCAATGACTATATATCATTGCTTAATTTTAAAAGAAAACTGTTGGATAAATAACTAAACAGGAATAATCAATTCAGACTTGGTTTACACAAGCAATATTTACTAGGGAAAATGAGGGTATTTTCCAATGGTAGTTTTTTTCCCCTGCCTTTCATTTCAGAGTCTTTTCCTTCATCATTTCTATTATTATTAAACTATTTCTCTACAATTATAGCAAAGCCAAGAGGTTATGCAAGTAATTTAGGTTCCCAAATGTTTCCTAAATTATCAGTCTCACTTGGGAGATCCATAAGTATTCAACCTCAGGGCTGCCTCATCTCTTCAGTATATTTGTAAATATTTCAACTGAATTATTCAATCCATATATTCAGTAAACTATGCTGTTTCCCTATCATAAGATCATTTCCTCCTCCTTTCTCTAGACTGAGGAAAATATTTGAGGAAGTACCATTTTGCAATCACAGGCAATTATACAATGCAGAATGTGGCAGGGGTTCAGAAGAGATGAATTCAAATAATGCCTGGGGAAAAGATATTGGGTAATTAACCTTGAAAACTGTGTTGAATGAGTAAAGATATAAGGATTGTCAAATATATGTAAGTGGCATTTATATAGAAGATGGAAAGTAAAGAAAAGGAAATATGCAGCCTTTATATTAAGGGAAAGAAACATTTAGATTAAATGAGTTATGAGGAAAATTGTAGTATCCCTTCTCTTTAAGGGTGTTATAAGCAAGACTGATTAATGCCACTCTTGGATGATTTGATTTTCTTCCTTTTTGAAGGCACAGGAATGGACTAAGTTGCTCTCAAACATCCATCAGGGTGTTTGGATTTTGAACTTCCATCACTCCATGAAGAGTTAGAGATGTGTATAAATGGGTGTTTATTTACTAACCTATTTATCAGTTTAATTATGTGTTGGAAGCCTGCCAGATATAGTTTCTTAAGCTTTCAAAATATTTTGTTAACAAGTGAAGATCAGTCTCATTTTTAATTCTCTCTCATGCATACTTTTATTTAGTAAGGTTAAATGAAGCTTATTTAGCAGATCTAAGGGAATGAGCATTAGACTAGACCAACAATTCAGGTTAGGTAATGATTAAATGAGACAAACACTGGTGAGGCTGGTGGTTTGAGACAGACAGACTGCTATTGTGGTGATGCTATTGCTTTATCAGCTACAAGTCTGTTCTTGGTTGGGAGTACTGCAATTAGATTTTTCTTGCCACAAATATTCATTTTAAAATCTATTATTCTTTTTTAATACTTTGAAAACTGCCTTAGGAAGAAAATAATAGAGTCTATTTTCAGTCATGATTTATACATACCAGAATTTAAAGCTCTTTTGCCCATAAGTCCAACAAAGGAATCTGTTTTATGTCCTGGAAAAATACATTTAGGGGTATTTTAATATGTATGTTTTTGAGGAAATAAACTATTACGAGCACACAAAAAGCAAACTTCAGACTATATGCCCATGTAATAAATATATATCCATCTTAAGCTTCGGTGAGCATGAAGAATGAAGCTTCCTTATAAGTCTTTAAAAATAGCACTAGAACAATACAACAAAATATCTATAGCTGTATCAATTCTGTATTTAAATATTAGCAAGTACCCTTTATATTTTTATGTTATATAAAGTTTTAAATATTATTGTTATTTGAGCTAGTTTCAGATTTTAGGGAATCTATTTCACATTTGCATGACGGAGAAATACCCAAGCTTATTTCCTTGTGTTAGTAAATATGTTGTATTTCTCAGCAACTGAACCCAAGTTAAGTCAGATTCCTATGCTTGATGATTATAAATTTCTAAAATGTGACTCTACTGGATTTTTAGAAATACTCCTTTGCATTAGTTTTAACACAGAGTACATTTATTTTCATTACGTAGAATTTTGCCACACATAATTCCCTTGAAAGTCATATCGTAAAAAAGTAAATATGAATACATCTTATTTTCAAAGAAAAAGCCTTTGGAAAATGTTATTTTTACTCCAGTGGGATAATTTCTCTTGGATGACACTGTACTTGTTGAGACTAGAGCTGCTATTTTAATATGCCCTACTGTTCACCCAGTAAACCAACATCTAAGTCAGGATTAAGATGGACCCTTGGGAATTTGTGTCAACTCTGGTTCCATTACGTGGAAACCCCTCAAGTGCCACAATTCTGCCATCTTCACTGCCCTGAGAAATGTTTCATTGTGCTTTGATAGATGGAAATTTCCCATTCAATTAAGGGGGCTGAAAAACTGCATCTCTATCCACACCCTTAGTACGGATTCTCTACTCAGATACTCACTCCACTTAACTGGCTGATGGAGTTCCCTAATAATGGTGTCACAAGGGGCCCCAGCATACTAAGATGAATTAGAAGATGCTTTTTATTTTTGGCAATGTGTGTGTGTGTGTCAGATTTTTACCCCTGGGACTGCAATTCTTAATTAAAACTAACAATTCATAGAATTAAAGGATTTTTAAAAAACTATCTTAAAACAACAGCACACATTATCTAAATTTCTGAAGGTCAGGAGTCCAGCAGCAGCTGAGCTGGGAGTTAAAGGATTTTTAACATAATGCCTTTTCTTAGGTAAGTTAGATATATCTAAACAGTTTTAAACAATCATGTTCTGAATGCAATGTGTCTCCTCCATTTTTATATTGTTTTAGTTAAAATTATGAATTCCTAGGTTATGATAGAAATCAAGGCAATCTAATTTACATTTGCATTTGATAAATGTCAAATAATTCTGAACTTACTTTTATGAGAGATCTGCCCATGTCCTAGAAGAGAAATAAAATTAGTGATCATGTAGAGTTGGTTATATTATTTTTTAAAGAATAAATTTATTTTAAAATATGTAATATTTTCCTTTCACTCACTATTCTAATACAGCAGAATCATAAATGTTAATCAAATTATTAATAAAATCCAAACAGAAGGAATATTTATTAAGTTCTTTCTATAGGTCACAGATTCAAACCCAGGTCTGTGAGTCTCCCATGGCCTATTATTAATTGTTAGGTCATACCACCTCCCTGTTTTCTTATAAGAAATACATTTTCAAGGACCACCACCCATCTGACTCTCAGGGAAAGATGCAAATCCACCTCTTTATTAAACAGGCACAGTCAAGATCTTGTATTTCAAGCCATAAAAGATTCTGTTCACTTTCCTAAATGTGCATTCACAATAGTAGAATAAAAGATTTATAGGAATGTTTACCATAAAGAGCCTTTAACAGGGCCACTTGTTTTTCAATTGAGGAATCTGACAAGAGACAATTGACATTAACTATTCACATGTTCTACCGATGGTGCCATGAATTCAAGGTAACAGGATTTTTAAAAATCAAGGTAGGTACCCAGGGCAGTTCAGTCTAACCTACAGTGAGGGAACACTCTAAAATAAGATGCACTTGGACCATTCAGGGTGCCAGCCTTTGGGGCAGTGTGCCTTCTCCTTTTTTGGTCTGTCCGGGATCTTTAGTCAAGAGACCCTTAGCAACGGTTAGGGCCCGGTTCTTTGTGGTTTGGGTCATTCTAATATAGTCAGGCATGCAAAAGGGATCTCCCCCCTCCCTCTAGGGGCATGTGCAAGGAAGACTGAGCACGCCTGGAGACGGAGCAGGGTGCCCAGACAGACAGGGGACGACGGTTGGCCATCTCACCAGCATCCCGTTTGCCCATTAATCCGAAGAACTGCTGAGGCTTGGGTCTCCGGGCAATTCTCTGCAGAAGGTGCTCAAAGGGCTCCGGGAGCTCCTCCTGGGGGACAGACGCATGGAAAAAACAGGCATGTAGGAAACCAGAGCGAGGGGCCAGGCAACCGCAGTCATTCTGGTGCTGCGCGAGCCTCGGCTGCCCGCGGTGGGGCCCAACCAGGGAATAACAAGGAAGCCTGCTCTGCAGAGACGCAACAGGAGGGCGGGCTTCCCACGCCGGGCTAAGTGAGGTCCAGCCAGGGGCGCTCCTTCTCTTGGACCCTCCCTGCGGATCTCAGGTCCAGCGCCTCCTTCCCAAAGTCCTGCCCTTTCGCCGTGCGAGTTTTGCAGGAGGCGCCTGAAAGAAGTGTCTTCCAGCTCTGCGCGCTCTCCTCTTCTCTAGCCGGGACCCTCACTCACCGAGCCCTCGCGCTGCCACCTAACTTTCCCTCAGCTCCGGCACCAGCTTTGGAGACACCCCCCCCCCGCCCTAAATGCACACAGGTTGTGTGTGCGGGGGAGAGGGGTGACAATGTCTTAACATGCTACTTGCACTGTTCTGTGGTGCGCTCCCTCGCGCCAATAGCCTGTGAGTGGGCACGCATTCAAAGAGGGAAGTTTACAGCTATGCTATGTCTTCGGGTCCGTAAAATAAATGCAAGGGCAGGAACTTAGCTTCCTACCCACCTCAGCCCGTCTAAGCTCCCCGCAGCTCGCCCCCTGCTCCCTGTTTCTGCACGCGGCCGGCTCGCCCTCCATGGCCCTTCCCTGCAACTCCAAAAACGCTGGCCACCTACGCTCCACTGCAGTGCTGGAAACCCCCGTTACTCGGGACGAAACCCGCTGCCGCCGTGTGAAGACCCTGGGTCTCATCAAGGAGTGCACCATTACCCCAGGGAGTCCTCAAGACCCGACGGTGCAGAACTCGGGAGGAAACTTGAATCCTGGAGCGCAAAATCCTGGGTGGGGCTCCGAGGATGGCGTTCCTATACATACGGTCAGGATGCACAGCAGGCTGGTTCCCCAGTACTAACTAGTGCTTATGGCGGGGGACGGTAACAAGCTCCCGAGCCCAGGGGCAGGGTCTCACCTTGATCTGGTCGCTATCTGACCAGTCGGACCAATAATTCAGATCATCGTTGGCTCCGATTTCTTCTGCAAATAGTTGAGTGGAGACGAGAAATAAGACTGCCAGGGCCACGAGGATTTTCATGTTGGATTTCTGGGAAGAGAAGGGAGATGAGACGGAAGAGAATATAAGTAATTTTCGGCCCCACAACGGAACTCAGGTCCTGCTGAACAAAAAAAGAAAAAGGCTTAAGGGCTAATTTCTCCCATGCACCCTTTAAGAAAGATAACACCCTCAAATCTCCTTCTCCCTGGATCCCAATTCCCACACCTTCAAACCAGGGAGCTCTGCAGGTGGAAGACAAAGGGGAGCTTTAGCATTTGGGAAACCTCCTCTCTCTACTTGCCCCGGCCCCACGGGCGCACCCAGTGCTGCCTCACGCCACAGCGGAACGCTGAGCGGAAAGCGCAGCAGCCGCGACTGGCACCACGCGGGAACGTACCGAGGCTGGCAGACTCGTGGGGTTCCTGCAGCGCGTCTGAGCGCACCGGGCGCGCTTTGCACTCTCCGGATACACAGCGGTGGGAAAGGATGTCCGAGCGCGCTCTTTTTCCTGCGCGATGCCTCGCGGTATTTATCCGGAGCTCCACGAGCCGCACGACTCACGTGACACGCTCCCCACGAGACTTTCTGCTCAATATTTAATTAGCCGCCTCCTCTGCTCTCGCTTGCGTCTGGTTGAGCGTTTCCGAGACGGTAACCCGTCGGTGCCCACAACTTTGGACCTAATTGGGTTCGAAATGACGCAGTTTTAGGAAAATCGAGGTCTCGCCCTCCAATCTCCAGCGGCTCGTTCCTTCCGTCTGCATATCTGACGCCCCCTCCCCGCTCCTCCTTCGGAACGGGATTCCATGACACCTGAGATTACTCATCAAAATTGAGCAAAGTGACTCATTCTTCGGACTTGGGTAACTTTTCCGTCCTTTGAGACGTCAGGATAAGCTGCACTTTTAAGGATGGTCAAACTACTTAAGGTATTAAGACACTGTCGTCGGAAATCAGTCTAAGAAAGGACCACTTCGGTTGGGGGCTGGGGGGAGCTTTTTTCCATCTTCCTTTTCCTTTGCAGAGTGTCTTATGTGTTCTGAGGTATAACATCTTTCTATGACCAGAACATCCATCTTCTAAATCAGCTAGAATTTTAGCATTTTTCAGCATTACGAATGGGTTTTCAGACCCATAGTATTTCTTACGATGGGCGCAGATTTATTTTACATTTTGGAGAAGAATCAATTTAAACGTGGCATTGTTTGTAGAGCTTTCTCTTAGTGCTATTCTAGGATATGCTTTTTTCCAAAACGCCGAGTCCTCTTCTTTGTCACATCTCAAAGCAGGACTTGGACGAGGACATTTTGCTCCTCTCTCTCCTTTCTTGCTGAAGACTGTGAAACCAGCAAGATAGTATTCAGCATCCTTAACCTGGTGCCACTAAAGGACTCTACAGATTATTCTTAGATTTCTCGTATATGTGATACAAGGGCAGTGAAGATGCTAACTGGAACGTCATTAACAGCATGGGAATTATTAGACCAATAACATCTGTACAGAAATCAAAGCTTTCCACGAGCCCCTGGTTTGCCTTGCACAAACAATTCTTTCACCTCTAAATGAACTCAATGACGTTTTATCTTGGTTGGCGTTTTTTCTCCCCTGTTACTTAGTATTACATTTTTTTTTCAGTTGTCTGGCTTTTTTTTTTTTTTCCTTTTCTTTCTTAGTGTAGTGCACAAGGGGAATTAATTTTTGCAACTATATTAAACCTGTAATATTTTTCCTCTAATATTTGTTATTCTTTCTTAACCCTGAATTTGGAAATGCCTATCTCTCCCATTTCTTTAGGCCTGGCCTCCCATTGTGAGGCATTTTATTTTATTTTTAAAAAACTTTTTATATGGAAAATTGTAAGCATATACTAAAGTAGAGAGGATCATCCAGTTGAAATAATTTGCAACTTTCACTTATATCTCCCTATTGCTCTCAGATTATTTTGAAGCAAATTCCAGATATCACAACATTTCATCTGTATTTCAGTATGCCTTTCTAAAAGGTAAAGATTCTTTAAAAACCACAACCATGTTTTAAAATTTAAAATAATTTAATTATTTTGAATTATTTTTAATTTAAAATAATTCCTTACTAGCATAAAATATCCAAAGTTCAAATGTTCTCCCAATGTCTGTCATCCTCCTCCTGTACAGTTTATTAGTTGAAATCAGGATTGTAATGAAATACATACATTGCAATTAGTTCATGTGTCTCTTAAGTCTCCGCAACACCCTCTCTTTTATGACAGTTTATTGATAAGACAGATCATTTGTCCAGTGGTGCCCCACATTCTGGAATTTGCTGATTGCCTCCATATGGTTTCTTTAAACTTGTTCTTCTGTCCCCTTTTTCCTTTTATATGGTAGTTGTATCTAGAAGCTTGATCAGATGCTGGTTCAGTTTCTTTGACAGGACTACATTACATGTGTGTGTACTTCTACCAGAAGGCAGGGCTGTCTGGTTGGTCTTTTGAGATATTAGCAGTCATTAATAACTATTTTCTATATCCATAAATTCATTAGTACTTGAAAAATAGTGCCACTCTTTTTCTCATTCCTTCTTTATTTAGTAACTGGACTGTTTCTTTCATATAAAAAGAAACTTTTTTTCCTCATCAATTATCTGATTACCCTAAGACATGGTTTTTACAGAAAAAAAAATGGGGGGATAAATGCTCAATTACTTCCTTCCACCAATTTTCAAAATAATGAGTTGGTAAATTAGTGCCCTTCAAAGATTACCTTTTTAACTGTAGAATTATTATGAACTCCTGGATTTAAACATATTTGAAGTATTTTAATTCATGGCAAACAGTCTTCTAATGATGCTCAAATTATCCCATTCTTGGCCAGTGTATGACTCTTCAAATCTGTTTCTGAGACTTCTCATATGCTTTCAGTAAGCTTTGATGGTTTTCTTGGGTTTAGGTGAGAAAAAGGCATTTCAGGTTTCAGTTCTGTATTTTTTGTCCCAGACCTAAACTCTGCCATTAAGGAGTCCTTGTTTCCTTTGAATAAGAAATGATAGTTGAGAGATCACAATTAGCAATATGAGTGCACATTGCTACTGAATCCTTCGTTGTTTCAAGACCTTTCAGTGGATAGAGTTGGGAAATGTAGTAAAATCAAGCACTTACAGTGACACTTTCTACTCAAATTCAGAAATATTACAGGGCATAGGGGCTTAGCTTCATTTTACTTCTTTTTCTTCCATACCAAAAATACCAGTTCCCAATGACAACAGGATGATTACTTATTTGCTTTATTCCAGTGTTCGGCTTACAAACCAGTATGACCATCAACAGCATGAATATTGGACTAGATTAAGAGTTTTTATTTGCAATTCTTTTTATATTTAGGGCATATCCCACTAGGAATGTTCAGTCAAATTACTGTGTTTTAGCTTCTCTTTAAAAGTTCTCCTCTGTTTGGTTATGCTACCAACTATAAAAGTAGGTTCATTTGTTCATTTTGCTCTTGAGTTTTAGAGATTGCTTTTTAAGTTGAATTTCATTGTAGAATTTTGAAAAAGACATGGTTCCAAACTCAACTGTTCAAAACATAGTATCCTCAAAGAAGTGTAGGTTTAATCGCC
>PVKH010042698.1:0-10787 GCA_004027955.1 Chaetophractus vellerosus | reverse complement strand
GCTACAACTCAATGTTTATTCCTTTTTGTTAGCTCCCGGCACTCAAGAAAATCTCTGCCATATCACTAGCCAGGTACCAACTTAAAGAATAGACAGCTCAGGGACTAAATCTGTGAGTTAACTCTTTAAATGATTTAAATGTTGTACAGCTTACAACAAAAAGAATGAAAGACAAAGAAAAAGGAAATGATGGCCCATCCAAAGGAACAAGATAAAAATTCAGAAACCATCAGTGAAGATGATCAGACTTTGGATATACTAAACAAAGACTTTAAAACATAAACTTCAATAAACTATAAAACAAACAAAAAAACCCCATAATCTTCAATATGCTCAAGGAGATAAAGAAAAACACAGGAAAAGAACTAAAAGATATGAGAAAATTATACCACAATAACTGAGATTTAAAAAAAAGTCCCTAGAGGTTTTCAACAGCAGATTGGAGCTACCAAAAGAAAGAATCAGTAAACTCGAAGACAAGACAATTGAAATGATTCAGGCTGAGCAGCAGAAAGAAAAGAGAATGAAAAATGTGAAGAGAACCCAAGAGATCTGTGGCATACCATCAACTGTACCAATAAACTCATTATGGGAGTCCCAGGAGAAGAAAGAGAGAAAGGGGCAGAAGGAATATTCAGAGAAGTAATGGCAGAAAACTTCCCAAATTTCATGAACGACATACATATACGTACTGAAGAATAGCAATGAATACTTAGTAGTCACAATGTTGAATGTCAAGGACAAGGAGAACATTCTGCAAGATGCAAAAAAAAAAAATACCGGGTTATGATGGGGGGTGGGGCACCAATAAGATTAAGTGTTGATTTCTCATCAGAAACCACGGAATGGGACTGTTTATCCTATATCTGTCCAACAATTGTATATTGGAAGCAGAGTATTTGTTTTCTAAGTTTCAGAAGTCTATCGGGCAGGAATTTTGTCCCAGGACGGACCATACCTGTAACCGACTTTGGTGAGACTTTGTCCTTAGCATTGTTACTGAAATGGTTTAAGGCTTTTGGGATGTTGTGATAGGATGAATGTATTTTGCATGTGGGAAGAACATGTCTTTTGGGGGTCCAGAGGGCAGACTATTGGAGATTGAATCACATTCTCCATAAAAGGCATATTCAGGTCCCAACCCCTGGTCCTGTGGGTGAGAACACATTTGTAAATAGGGCCTTTGAAGATGTTATTAGTTAAGGTTTGCTCGAACAGAAGGAGTGTGGACCTTAATCCAAGATGACTGAAGTCCTTATAAGCAAAGGAAGGAAGCCACAGGGAGCTCTAAGAAGGCCCTGGCAAACAATGGATGTTACAAATGGAAGGAGTCTGGGTCCAGAATCAGCACTTAGTGGACAGTTGTCCCAGTGGTAACCCAACCAGGAACATCATCCTGGACTTTGAGTGTGTGAAATGATAACCTGCTCATATGAGTTACTACCCTAAGTCACTAAGATTTGGGGGTTGTTCATCACAGCAGCTAGCATTAATCCACCTAAAAATTGGTATTAGCTAGATCAATATATACTAAGGTTACCTGGAAACATCAGACCTATAGACAAGTCAGTATAAGGATATATGTTGAGAAATGGGGTGGATTAGGGACAAAATATAAATAAACTTGTATGCTTGCTAAGGAATTTATTCATTGTGTTTTATTTAAAAAAATTTTTTTTGTTACATATCCCCCCCCCTTTCTGCTTGCTCTTGCTGTGTGTTCACTTTTGTGTTCTTCTATGTCTGCTTTTTGTCTCCCCCCATTGCAGGGACACGCGGAGTCGGCCCACCACGCAGGCGGCTTGCCCCGCTCGCGGGCGGCTCTGTTCCATTTTGCAAGCGGCTCAGCTCCGGTTTGCGGGCAGCTCGGCTCCGTTCATGGGCGAACTGCCCTGCCCGTGGCGGCTTTTTGCCCTGCCCACGGCAGCTCTGCCTTCTCAAGGCGGTCTGCCCGCTCAGAGAGGTCCCCGGGAACCGAACCCGGGGCCTCCGATGTGGTGAACCGGCGCCCTATCCATTGGGCTACAGCCGGCCCCTATTCATTGTGTTTTAAATAGTGGAGAACCAATAGTCGTTTTTAAGCAAGGGGGTGACATGATGAACTAGGACTGTCAAATACTTTTTTTTTTCTTCCCACATTTCTACCTAACACCATGGTGTGATCACTGATGCTATTTAGTAAATAACTGTTTAAGGCAAGGCAGGAAAGATCCATTTGCAATAGTATTTTCAGTATCTTCTTATTTCTTCTGTTCTGATCAGATTCATTATTTTCATACTTTATTAATCACTTTCATTTCTTTGAGTTATGGTGGCAGAAATTCAGACATTTAGTTTAATGTCTGTAGCTTTGCTTTACTCTTTCTTAACCCTCTTCAAGGGATGTGACAGTTCTCTGCTTTTCTTTGGAAAAACTCCCCAAAATAGTGCCAAACTATAAAATTCATATTGCTTGCTTGATTCCTGTAGAATTCAATCAGGAGAAAACCAGCCTAGGCTGATGTGAAGTTTGCATGTTCTCATCTCCTTTATATAACAGGGGACACATCATCTTTTAAGGATAACATTAAAGTTTAAGATTTAGAAAAGTCTTCTGATGCCCCAGAAACTTTTGCATTCTCTTCTTTCCCATCCTGTGAATTTCCATACCTACTTCATTTCATCCAATGAAAATTCAGTTACGCTATGCCCCTCACACAGCCTCCCTCCATCTTCTTTGTACCCAAATTCCTTTGCCTTGCCTTCTTCATGGTTATTCGGCCTTGCTGAAATTATAATATCCAGGCTGTTTACAGTATATTTATAGTATCATTTAGTTGAAGAGAATGTACTTGAGATAAGCATTTTTGTTTTATATCATCTGTTCATGCTGTCAATGACCAAGATAGTAGTAGATTGACCCTCGGTTGACATTTTAGCTCTCGTCTTAATGCTTTACTCACTTGACTAGCCAATGGCTCCCAGCTTTATTAAAGAATGCTAATGAATAAAAAACATTATCAGAAAACAATAATTAACCTGGAGTATAAAAGCATTAACCAGAGGCAATCAATCACTTTCCCAGGCTTAGTAAACACTTAGGATGTATTAACTGTCCCTAAAGGAGTAATTAAAGAACGTAACTATTCTGTTTCAAACAGAAGTGACAAAGGGTCAACAAAACACAAACTATAAATCTGGTGGTTGCTGATGAATATCAGCCAAATGGTTGACATTGGGTGTTGTGCTCAGGGAGCCTGATGTATGATAGGAGATTTCTATATTTCCAAATATGCATTTCTCTAAAAGACAATTCAGAGACCACTGCCACCCGCCACACCTGATCATTGCCTGCTTTGGCTGGATATTTTACATTTCATAGGTATTATAATAAAAATAAAAACAACTTCTGATGGACCTTGCAAAATTGTTTCCCACACAGGTTATAAATAAGTGCACTGTTATCAGAAGTATAGGATTGTACATGTTTTTTTTCAACACAGATACAACATGTATGGTATCATGTCTTTAACAGCTATATTGAGGAATAATTGACATATATTAAATAAGATATATTTGAAGCATACACTGTGGTAAGTTTTGACATATGTATACAACCATGAAACCATCACCACATCAACACAGGAAACCTATCACCCCCAAAGTTTCCTCATACCCCTTTGTCATTCCTATTTCCCCTAATCCCTGACCACTTCCCAGGCAACCACTGATCTGCCTTTGGTCACGGTAGATTAGTTTACATTGTTTAGATTTTAAATAAATAAATCATACAGTATCTTTATGTTTCAGCATAATTATTTTGAGAGTATTCCATTTTAGAGTGCATCAGTAGTTCATTCCTTTTTATTGCTGAGTCATATTCAATTGTATCTATTTACTTGCATTTGACAGTGGAGTTGACTAGAGTTTTTGGCTGTGACAAATAAACCTGCTATGAACATTTGGATACAAATCTTTGTATGGACATATAGTTTCATTTTTCTTGTGTAAATATCTAGGAGTAGAATGGCTGGATCATATGTTATCTGTACCTTCAAAGAAACTACCAAACTGTTTTCAAAAGTGGTTCTGCCATTTTACATTCCAATCAGAAGTATGTGAGAGTTTCAGAATCAAATTGAATATAAAATGTTATGTTTATTTGCCAGTGCTCATTTCTCTTGAGGGTCTATAACCTAAATATTTGTCACAAATATATTTTCAATATATTTTCATTTTAGTCATTGTTTATTTAAAATGAGTTATTAAGTTGTAACAGCAAATCAAATACCTTCTCATTGCTTAGTAAGTATCCTTTTTGTCCTAATTTAAAAAAAAGTTATTTCTTTCTAATTTTTTTTTCTACTTCGGGGAAAGATTTTCCTCCTGCCCTTATAACTTTTATTCTCAATTATCATGATGAAGAATTCTTCTGACAGCCTCACTTATATTTTCTCTCTGGGTGCTCATTATGTACTTGACTTGTTAATTTATATTTTTGTTGCCTAGTGCTTTTCTGAAGCTAGCTTGAAAACCTAACCCCACTCCCTGGACTGATTCTAATCTCAGGCATGCTTGTCTCAGACGTGGAGCAATAGCATAAAAAATTAATGGAGCAATAACACCAAATTCCTCATTTTTTGGTTTGAGTAGTTGAGTGTATTCCTACCTTCCAGGCAAGACAAAATGAAAGTCAGCTACTGAGCTGAATGTGCAGGAGAACTGCTATGGGTTTGAGAAAACTTTGTTAGCTGCTGCTGCTAAGAATTTTCTTTGTTTGTTTCATAAACTATTATACTTATAATAATGGAATATTACTCAACAAGGCATTTGTCCTTCTTTTCATTTCTCCATTTCCCAGAACCAAATCCCTTTTTTTTCCTGTTGTTAAATAGTACTATTAGACCAGTAAATATGAGAATGTCTTAGAGCATATTGGGGGTTTAGCAAGGTTTTTGCTACGTTTTCTTCATGATATTCTTGGTGGAATGTAGACTAACTCAAAGCTCAGTTTAGAGGATTTGTAGCTTGCTGTGGAAATAGACCCAATGAATGTTGGGTAATGAACTGATAGTGACCTTGGATAGGCATGTGGATTGGGAGAGGGTTATTTAGTAGTATTCCATAGGGATTATCAGCATTTTGCCATAATGAGAAAGATCTCACCTGACAGTATTTCACATGAAAAATAACCGTTTACAGAATTAATAATAGAGGTAACAGAATTACTGTATAGACTAGCTAGCTAGCTATAGTGTATTAGTCAGAATTCTCTAAGGAAACAGCACCAAAAGGAGATATCTGTAAGCACCATCAGATTTTTTTACAAGAATTTTTTCACTTGACTGTGGGGATGGACAAGTACAATTTCCATAGGGCAGGCCACAAGCTGAGTACTCCGATAAAGGTTCTTGATGACTTCCCCTGGAGAAGCTGGCTGGCTGATGTAGAGATGGAAATTATCTCTTCTGACTGTTAAAGTCATCACTTCTCCTTTTAAAGCCTTCAACTGATTGGATTAGACTTGTCTCATTGTTAAAGGCAATCTCCTCCACTGATTGTAGATATAATCAGCCATGGATGCAACCAACTTACTGATGATTTAAGTCCACAAAGTATCCTCCTAGTAACAGTCAGGCCAGTGCTTGCTTGCCTAAACAACTAGACACCATAATAACCTGGCCAAGTTGGTACATGAACTTAACCATCACAGGCAGATAGAAAGATATAGATAGATGATACAAAGATATATATATGGATAGATAGATAGATAGATATTCTCCAGTAATTGTATTTGTGTGTGTCTAAAGAGAGAAAGAAAGAGAGAACTGATCCCAGATGGAAGTAGCTCCCTACTATGATCAGACAGCATTATCATTCTTTGAATGTATGTGGGCATCCAACACTTTGAGAAGGGTGCTCAATTAAATAAGACTTGAGAGAACCTTGAGTCAATTTCAAAGAACGTCTGTAGAAGAACCATTGAAATCAGTTATTCAATGGTGCTACCACTTTGGTAAAGAGTTGGACATTATTTACTAGTCATGATGTTACTCATATTCTATAAAACAGCCATTCTACTCCTGGGTAAAACACACACACACACACACACACTCTCAATAGAATGTTCCTAGCTACATTTTAGGAAATAGTCCCAAACTGGAAACAACTCAAATATCTGTCAACATTACAATGGACAAATCCATCATGGAATAGCCACACAATGAAATTCCACACAGAAAAAAATAAAGGATGTATTCTTACATGCAACAACATGGATGAGTCTCACAAATATCCTGTGCAAAATGAGCCAGACATAAAAAGTACATATTATATGACTATTTCTATAAAGCTCGAGATATAGGCAAAAGCAATCCAGTGTGAATGGGAATGCATGCATAGGTGGTAAAACTATAACGAAAAGCAAGACAGTGATTAGCATGACAATCAGGACATCGGTTACATTCATGGAGGAATGGGAGGGTAATGGTTGGACAAGGTGCAAGGAAGATTTCTGGGGTGCTGGGTGGTGGTGATGAAGGTGTTTGCATTTTGACAAATCATTGTTATATAGCTTTGTTTTGTGAACTTTTCCATATAAATATTATACTTAATTAACTTTTCAAAAGAAAAATTAAAAAATAAGTCCTCCAGTCACATGCCACTGTCCATGGTAGATGGTCTGAACGGATCATGCACTGTCTGAAGCTACCATTTCTCTTTTTCCTGACTGCTGTCTATGCTATGCTACCCCCTGCCTGATGATATTTCATTCTCCTACTTAGCTCACTTAACTTGAGTGCTCCCAGAGCTCCCAAATCTCCATCTCAGATTTCCTTTCAAGATAATGTTTTGATGTCTCCCCACACTCATCTGCTGCTGCATCCTGGTTTACTTGCTTTCCTACTGGTACCAATTCCTTTAGCAACTGTGGCTGCTGCAGCTGGAGGTACACTTGTCTGACCTGGGAGTGAGAGTCAACAGTGGAAATCCCTTGAGGCATAGTCTCACCTTCCCCTTATCTTTTAATTTTTAAAAAAGATTTATTTAGTTACTTTATTTTTCTTTATTTATGCCCCCCTCTCCCAGATGGTTCTCTTGTCTGCTCATTGTTTTTTCTCATTCTCCAGGAGGCACTGGGAACCGAACCCAGGATCCCCACCCCCACATGTGGTAGGCAGGTGCCCAGTTGGTTGAGCCACATCTTCTTCCCACTCGCCTTACTCTTTGTGCACAGAGGGAGATGCTCAGCCATAAACCATTGGCCTGCAGTCCCCTGAGAGCCAGCCTGCATGTGTGTATGCCATTTCATCCCAAATGGTACTTGTCTCAATTTGGTCACTTTTCTTTTAGTCTAAGCTTCTGACACTCTAGTTTAGACACCCTAGGGGCAAAAGACTTTGGAGAGCCATCAGGTGAGGAAAGGAGGCCACGTACCATGATTAATTGGCTCTAAATTAAAAATAACAAATCACTATCCCCAAAGTGAACTGACATAGATATGTCCTATTTAAAAAAAAAAAAAGTTTCTCAAGGGGCACATTTATTAAAAGTGATTTGAAGGTAGGGTGGGAACAAATGTTATTGATTTATTGATTTCCTACTATGTTCCAGATATTGTGTTAAGCTCTGATGTAATCCCACCATAGTGGGTAGATGTTACCACATCCAGTTTATAGATGAGGAAACTGAGGCACTCTGAGGGTTGATAACTACCCCTGGCTCCCACAGTGACTTAGAGAAAAAGGACTGAAACTCTTCCTGGCTTGACTCCAAACCAAAGACCCTTTCCACACCATTATGCTACAGAGCTTCTGGAGAGAACGATATATAGGGCAGACCTGGCAAAAATAAAAATGTTACCTTGTAAACGTCAGATGAGTCAGATATTTGTCAAAGCAAACAAATTCTAATGTGAGGTGGGACAGGAGAGATCTTCTCGTCTCTGCTACCTCCATATTACCCTCGAGTGAACAAAGTAATTATTGGTGGAGATAAAATTATGGCGTCTGAATAACTCATTAGCTCTTATTTGTTTAAAGTCTGATGGTGTATGACAAACGGATTTGTTCCAGATGTCAAAGCAGCACAGTGGAGTTTAACAGCCTGTGCCTTAGGAAAGCTCCACCACAGGAAAAACTGGGGAGGTCTTTGAGGGAAAGAGTCATTGGTGGTCAAAACTGGTGCAGTATCTCAAAAAGTTCCCAACTCTCACCCAAGTGAGTCTCCCCACTCCCCTCCCCAGCTCACTTTCTGCACCACCTTATCCACAAATTCCTTGCCCACTGTTCTGATTGTTAATGGCTTTGCCATTCTCTGAATTTAAGGTATACAAAAGGATTATTGAGATATGTTCTTTCTGTTGGTGCCAGAAAAACATTTTATCTGAAAAAAGATTTTTATCTTCTTTTTTAATTCACAAATTGAAAACTATCTAATTCGATATGTTTTGCCTTTTTTCTTTGGATGACAGGGAGCTCAGAACCAACTTTGCTACTCAAGTGCAGAATTCTGCTTAGCCTAACTTTCTCTTAAAATTACGTGCCCACTCTGTAACATGCCCTTTTAAAAATATCTATTTAAATGATCCTCTATTATGTATATGAATATTTATTCCCTATACCCTGGTTCATTTTTTCTTTTGCAATTATTGCCATCTGCCATATTCTTTATTTGTTAATTGGTTTATTATCTTTCTCCTCTCACATTATCTGTCTTGTTCACTGCTCTATCCTTGGGGCCTAGAACAGTGCCTAGAAAACTGAACACTCTTAAAAAATATTTGGGTAATGGAATTGAATAATAAGAATCCTACCGAAAGCATGAGAGATAGAAATGACCATAACCCTCACTTTTCTATGCCTTGGAGGGAAGGAAGGAAAGTCAAGACTTGGGTAATACTTAAAACAGCAGAACAATCATGACCTTTGCTTCTCCAGTAACCTTCCTTGGTAGACTAGAAAATCTACCCATCCAGCATTAAACCTCTTCAGCCTACCCACAAACCCTATGTCCAGTACCCAGGACAGTCATTTTGATTCTACACGTGGCAATTGTTCAGGATCCTCCTGTCTTTGCCCATCTCACCCTCCCCCCCCCACTGATTGGTCCCCCTTAACTTTAAGTGACCCATTCTTCACTCCCCACAGCTCACCTTTGAACGTCACAGCCTTTCAGCTTGTTGACTCAGTTTCCTTGCTCGATACTCTATTTTGTTTGAAGACTGGGGAGAAAGTTCCCATCTGGCTATATCTACTCCTTCTTCTCCTTCCTCTGCCTCCCCCCTCCTCTCCTCTTCCTCTTCTTCTTCTTCTCCTTCCTCCTCTTCTCCTCCTCTTCTTCATCCTCCTCCTCTTTCTCCTTCTTTGAGAATTTGTGAGTTTACAGAAAAATACAAGGTTTCCACATATCACCCTATTGTTAGCACTTTGCATTGGTGTGGACATTCGTTACAATTGATGAAAACACATTTTAAAATTTATACTATTAACTGTAAGCCATGGTTTAACTTAGGGTTCACTGTTTGTGTTATGTGGTTCCATGGATTTTTAAAAAATGTTTTTCTAGTACTATATGTACAACCTAAAATGTCTCCTTTTAGCCATATTCAAATATGTAATTCAGTGCTGATAATTACATTCACAATATTGTGCTAGCATCACCACCATCAATTAACAAAACTTTTCTACTGTCAAAACAGAAACTCTGCATTTTAAGCTTTATGCCCTAACTCCCTATTCCCTACCCCTACCCTGACCCTGGTAACCAATATTCTAGAGTCTGTCTCTATGAGTTTGCTTATTATACTTATTTCATATCGGTGAGATCATACAATATTTGACCTTTAGTGTTTGATTTATTTCACTCAACATGATGTTGTCAAGGTTCACCCATATTGCCCCATGTAGCAGAACTTCATTGCTTTATATGACTAAATAATATTCCATTGTGAGTATATATCATTTTTTATCCATCTATTAGTTGATGGACACTTGGGGTGTTTCTACTTTTTGGCAATTGTGAATAATGCCACTATGAACATCAATGTGCAAGTATGTGTTCCAATCTCTTCTTTCAATTCTCTTGGGTATATATTGTATAGGTAGTCATTTTACTTTCATGATAAATTCCTTGGGACAAAAAAGTTTTTAATTTTGATGAGGTCCATTTATCTATTTGTTTCTTAGGTTGCTTGTGCAGTTGTGTAAAAAGTCTAAGAAACCATTACCTAACACACGGTCCTGAAGAAGCTTCCCAACATTTTCTTCCAGGAGTTTTAGAGTTCTGGCTCTTATATTTAGGTCTTTGTTACCATTTTGAGTTTATTTCTGTACATGGTGTGAGATGGGGGCTGTTTGTCAACCTCCTACCCTTCTTTAGCCCTGAGAATCTCAGTGGCTGATAAGGGACTGTTAGACACACTGTGAGGCATGTACAAAAATAACTACCCCTTGGACATGGAACCCCACCCACATTGTCCCTGGGAAGCCAAACTCCTAAGCCCCCTCCCTTTCCCTGATTGGCTCTAGTGTGGCTGGGAAGCCCCTTTGGCAGCTATTAACCTTTTCTTGGTATTTCTTCTGGTAGTGTCACTCAGCTTGATGACTAAATTGTACTACTTGCCATTCAATTCTCCTTTCTCCATGATTTCCCAAAGTTAGCCATATTGGAGTGGGTTATTTTATTTATATTATTCTCAGTTTATTAATGAGCTCCCATAGGGAAGACTGACTTCTTACATGAATATATAGTCACCTATACTTAATAGGTTGAGACAATTTCCCCAGACTGGACTGAGCAATTATCCC
>PVKH010042697.1:0-10797 GCA_004027955.1 Chaetophractus vellerosus | reverse complement strand
TAAAAATAAGTCCAGGCATTCAGGAAAATTATTCTTAGGTTCTAGACTTATACCATAACACTCTAATTAAAAATAAATGTGCATATTTTCATGAAGAGATTTTATTTAAGGAATTTCATTTCTGTAGATAAGTCCGTGAACCTATTGATATGCTTTACATGAAAATTCACAAAATTTTGAGATCTCCTTCACAATTTTTCCATTTTTTTCCCAAAAATGTATCACTTCATTTTTTAGTTTATTTCTATGATTTAAATGATCAGCCTTATGTTAAATTTATGGTTTAACTATTTGAACCAACTGCTTGGTTCAAATCTCAGCTGCAGCATCCACTAGGGGTGTGACACCAGGTAAAAACTTACTGCTTTGTGTTTCCGTTATCTTCTCTCTGCAATAGAGATATTAGTAGTATCTGCCTCAAAGAATTGTGAATTGTTTTGAATCAGTTCATACATACAAAGCATGCAGAATAGCACCTGGCACAAACTAAGCACTTAAAAAAGATTAGCTTTTATTAGTAGTATTTTTCTTCTAAAAACCAACTCTGCCAATAAATGCTAGTAGTGGGTGTGATTATATAAGTGTGTGTGCATATTTGTGTGTGTTTTGTAGCATATTGGGAAGAGGAACTGATACAAACCGAAGACATTTAGAGTCTGTTATGAGATGTTCAAACAGCTGTGGTTTCTGTTTTTGTTCAGTTTTGAATTATAGTGGCCATTGTAAAAGTAAACTTAGCTATTTTTCATGATGAGGTAATGATTGGTATACCATAATAAGATAATGATTAATCTACTCATCCCCATAGAAATGTCTATTTCTATCACACTCATCAGGGTTACTTAGTCTTGTCACCCCCACCCTTTAAAGAGTCTATATCCCAGGCAGAATATCCATTCCACTTCAATGAGATATCTATATTTCATCAGTACTGTCAATGAAAGATAGATGAATATAGATGGAGAGTACTGTCCACATCTGAAGCCCAGTCGAGACTGACTGCTGGAGAATTTCAAGAGGCTGTTTCCTACCTTGTTCTAATCATTAGCTCACCATGCAACTTGCATGTTCAAGCATGTTGTTCTACTATTAATCAACCAAATCCCTTTGGTCTTTTGTCAAGTTGAAATTGTTAGCCAATTATGACATGCTGCCCACTTCACCATGTGACATCTTCTATAATCGTCAAAAAAATTCAAACCAAAATAAAAACTAGTGGAGCCAGTATAACTCAGTTCCTGCTTCACATGTACAAGGTCAGGGATTCAATCCCCTGTACCTCTTTAAAGATAAGATAAAATCTAGATGGCATTTTATTATTTACAAGTTGGCAACATTTAAAAAATTATAATATCTTATTTTTTAGTATGAAAGAAATGAGAGCACACAAACACATCATGTATTACTTGAGGTAATGCTAGCTGTTATAACAAACAACCTCAAAATGTGCATTGGCTCAAACACAAAAGAAGTTTATTCTCATTCATATAAAGTCTCTCCTTTAAGTGATGATTCAGGTTCCAGGGTCTTTCCATCTTTTAGCTCTACCATTTTTAACTGTGGTTTCCAAAGTTGTCTACATAATGAATGAGGAAGGAGCATGGAAAATCACACATGGGAAGCTCCCATCACTTTCAATCATTTTTGACTGGCTATAACTTAGTGATAGCTCCACATCTACCTGCAAGGGAGGCTGAGAATTGTAGTCTGCCTGTGTTCCCACGAAGAAAAGGAAAAGGGTGTAGTGTTTAGCAGTAAGTCTCTGCCATACATAGGTTGTTTATGAGAGTATACCTTAAAAGGATTCTAGGTACCATTAAACACTTTGCGGAATATTTAGTGACATGAAAATATACTGTTTTTTAGATGGAATAATCATGTTCACAAATGGAATAAACATCAAAATCCAATTTCATTTTCAAATGGATTCAACGTATATACATTCTGTATTGTAGCAGTTTGATCTTATTTATGGATTCCAAAAATAAGGCATTTGATTATGTTTTTAAACTGGTCTGCTCCTCTGGGCGTGATAACCTTTGATTGTACTAGATTCAGCTGAGATGTCTTTGACTAAATTATGTTAAGATTAGGGCTTTGATTCAACCACATCATTAGAGTGCATCTCAGCATTGAGTCCCCACCCCCCTAGTTGGGCTGATAAAACAGACTCTTACAGGGAAGTAGATACACAGAAGAAGACAGAGAAGATACACAGAGGCTCCTGCAGCCCTAGGAAGAGAGACGAGCCCTATGTCAGCCTAGAAGTAACCTTGAGTTGTACTCTTTAGGGCCTTGTGACTGTAAGCTTTTACCCCAAATAAATACACTTTATAAAAGACAATAGATTTCTGATACTTTGTATCAGCACTCCTTTGGTTAATACATGTATGCATTAACATATATATACCTATAAACATAGTAAAAAGGCTTTATAGCTTTACACTAACTTGGGAGGTAGGGTTAAAGAGGGTATTTCTTTTTATAATTTCTAATCTGTCTACATCTGTATATTATTTTAAAGTAAGTAGGAAAATTATCTTTACAAATATAAATATCATGGAGCTTTATTTGTATTAAATTTTATCTTTTTTAGTTTAGCCCTTTTTTCCACTTGTCAAATATTTTTCTATTCTGATTTTTCTACCTAATATATTTGTATCATCTGGAATTCTCAAAACATGCCATAAATCACATATAAGTCAGTGATTAAAACATTGAACAGAGCAGGGTATGTTTACCATGACATTAAATTCCTTCTTAATGACTTTGTCTTTTCACTTCTGTGTCCCTAATGCCTGACACAGTGCCTCGTATATGCTAGGTACTCAGTTAACATTCATTTAAATAAATGAATAAATAATGTTGATATCAGTCCATTTATCAGTACTACTTACTTGTCTTTGTTTATTCAAGCACAACAAATATACATATTTTTAGTTTTCTAACACTTGTTTTTCTCCATTTCATCCTATTTTGAGACCCACAGACAGTGACAATAAAAGCTAATATTTATTCAATGCTAATGTTATGTCAGAGTTTGTTTTAATTGCTTTATGGGTATTTATTTATCTAATCTTCACAACAAATGTGTGAGGTAAGTGTTACTACCAGTCCCATTTTAATATGAAAAGGCACAGAAAAGTTAAGTGACTTGCCCAAAGTTACTCAGTAAGTGGCAAAATAAGGCCATCTAGCTGCAGAATCTGTGCTTTAATCACCTGTGTGCAAATGGAAGTTGCATTTTGGTGTGTAACTTATTTTTGGTGAAACTCAGCCAGTTCCTAATGATCACTGCTTTCTTTTCTACAGGGCTTTAACCAAATTAATAATAAATCCTAGAATTTTTAAAATGTTTGAAAATTAAACTTCCCGATGTCTAATTTTACCCCTTTTGAAAATTCAAACAACATTTAACTGTCTTGACCTCTCTGGAATCCTTCCCACTGAGAATTCCACAGGGATTACTAGCATGGTTCCTTGCTAACAGCTGGAAGTTCTGTTGGTGCTGAGGAAAGCAATTTTTCTAGTACAGGAGACTCGAACATTTTTATACCAGTTCACTACTTTGCCATGTCCTTACTTACCTTAGGTTTCAATTTCTTCAACTGTTTGTTCTACCTTTCCCAGTTTAAAAGTTATTTTCGTTGATTGAAGATGGCAGTGAAATAGGAGTGTAGTAGTTTTCTCTCATTTGCTATGTTTAGAATGTCAGTGGTGCGAGGTGAGCCAATCCCTTCCTTGTTCCCTTGCTCCAGATGTATGAAAAAAATTAATGTTATTATTGCCATTTATTATTATTAGCATTAGTGTTAGAATTAGGGTGAGCATTTATGAAGTCCCACTACCTTCTATATTATATATCCTGGGGCCATACTAAGCTGTGCATACAACTTTTTGGAATAGATTCCTGTGTACACACCTTTTCTTCTGCCCTTTATAGACACTATTTAAAATTAGTGTTTGTCAAAGATAGTCCTAATGAATCAAGATGGAACTGCAATTGTCCATGAATATTTATTTCTTCTCCTCTGTTTTACAATTCACATGTATATAACATAACAGATTAGTTGGGAAAGATGATTTCCCTTATTCCAGCCTCTGTCAGTGATATACATTTCACATAGTAAAGTGCCCATTGCTTGCTTGTGTGAACACCTAGCCATGTTGAATGGTTGTCTTCTCAGCTGATGCATTATATTATTTACAGATGAAGCTGATGTTGAAATGTATTCTAATGATATGGAAATGCTCTAATATTGGGCAATATTCTTCAATATTTGCTCAGTGGCTTTTGGGTTTGTTATGTCACTTTGGATCAACCAATTTACTATTTAACTATTAGTACAAAATAAACTTCTAACTAGAGAATACCTTTATCATTGAAATATCCACAAGAAAAAAAGTTTTGTTTTGTTCAGCCTGTCATTGTCAAGGCTCTAACCTCTTTCATTTCCTCTAAAACAATCATTTTTGCAAGACAATGTAAAACCATATGTTATAGCAAAGCAGTTGGTAACTAATTTTCTTTAATATCTATTTTTTTGTGATTGATTAATGAGAATTTCTTTAATTCAGAATTTTCTAGCATTATTGAATTATCTTTCTTTTTAGGTGCTGCCTAGGTAAATTTTGCTATAATTTCATAAGAACTGTTTATTTACCCAGGATCCTCTTGAGTATTATTACCTTTAAGAAAACATCATGGAAAATTTTATATATATATAAAAGAAAACATGGTAAGAGTCTCATAGAGTTTCTATCATATCTGATTTTCAGTGGTTGAACAGTTTCCATCAGAACCAATTAGCAAGTGTTAGTAACAAGAAACCAAACCTTAGCAAAGAAAGGGAGCTTGTGGCTCCATAACTGTAAAGAAGAGGGTCGAAGTTAGCCTTGGGCACAGCTGGCTCTGCAGTCTCATATGACATCATCAGGGCTTTTCCATTTCAAGGCCCTATTCTCAAACAGGCTTTCTCCAGGTGGCAAGAAAGATGGAAGCTGGCCACTTTACAGCTTAAGATGAAAAAGAAGAGAAGCCTCTCACTCCCGACCAGGGGAGATACTGATCGGCTCTGCTTAGATGACTTATCCATCCTTGGATCAGTGTCATAGTCTACGGGCACGTAGCACTCGTTAACCAGACTGAACCATCACCTCTCCGATGTGGCAGGGGGTCAAAGCACCATTTTTGACTGCAAGTACATGGAATGGATATGTATTAGTTTTACAAAAATAGTAGAGCACTACTACCAAAAGAAAGGAGAAAGACTGTTGTACTTACTGAGATAAAAATGTATCTTCTTTTTTTTAACAGTTAATTTTTACACATCAATTTTATTGATACATATTAATAAAGGATAAATCCATCCAAAGCGTACAATCAATGGTATTCAGTATAATCACATAGTTGAGCATTCATCACTTCCATCATTTTAGAGCATTTTCACTATTCCAGTAATAATAATAATATTATAATACTAAAAACCAAAAACCAAATAAACAAAACTCATCACCTCTCAATCTCTCTATGCTTCCCCTGCTGTACATAGCTGCTATTCTGTTTCTGTTTCTCTAGTTCATTTGTATTTGTATTTTGTAAAAACAGTCTTATAAATGCAATACCACCCATATTCATATTTTACATGAGGTTTCACTATGTTATACAGCCCCATGTTACATTTTTTAGCTTTCCTTCTAGTTTTATAAATGTTCTTAGACTTTCTCTTTCAACCACTGTCATACCCATATAATTCTTCTGCTAGTCAAAAACACCATGATGTGCTCTCATATTCATTCATGAATTTATTCTCTATTCATTTCCAAAGATTTACAAACAAGCTTTTAACCAGTTCTTCACAGATTAACCCTCTGCTTTCCATTCTCTACCCTCCTATTTTCTGGTGATCCCTATTGTAATTATTAATTCCATGAGGTTACAAAATATATTTAGTTCATAATAGCTCAATCATACAGTATTTGTCCTTTTGTGTCTGGCTTACTTCACTCAACATAATCTCCTCCAGGTTGAACCATGTTGTCATATGCTTCATGACTTCATTTCTTCTCACTGCTGTATAATGTTCCATTGTGCATATGCAACACAATTTGTTTATCCATTCATTGGTTGATGGACACCTGGGTTTCCAACTTTTGGCAATAATGAATAACAACGCTATGAACATTGATGTGCAGATGTCTATTCATGTCACTGCTCTCAGTTCTTCTGGGTATATACCTAGTTACGATATTGCTGGGTCACATGGCAAGTCTATGTTCAATTTCCTTAGCAACTGTCAAACAGTCCTCCACAGTGGCTGTACCATTCTACATTCCCACCAACAGTGAATAAATGTTCCTATCTCTCCACAACCTCTCCAATATTTAAAGTTTTCTACTATTTAACAGTAGCCAATCTAATATGTGTGAAATGATATCTCTTTGTAATTTTATTTTGCAATTCCTGAATCGCTAGTGATGTTGAACATTTTTTCATGTGTTTCTTTGCCACTTGTATTTCTTCTTCGGACAATTGTCTTTTCAGGTCTTTTGCCCATTTTTTAATTGCATAGTTTGTCTTTTTATTTTTGAATTGTATGACCTCTTTATATATCATGTGTATTAAACTCTTATTGGATTTGATTGCCAAATATTTTCTCCAAATAAGTCACCTGCCTTTTCACCGATTTGACAAAGTCCTTTGAGGTGCAGAAGTGTTTAATTTGAGAAGGTCCCATTTATCTATTTTTTCTTTTGTTGCTCATGCTTTGGGTATAAAGTTTAAGCAAATACCACCTACCACAAGATCTTGAAAATGTTTTCCTAAATTTTCTGCTAGGAGTTTTATGGTTGTAGTTTTTATATTTAGGTCCTTGATCCATTTTGAGTTACTTTTTGTATAAGAGGTGAGATAAGGGTCCTCTTTGTTTCTTTTGGATATGGCTATCCAGTTCTCCCAATATCATTTCTTGAATAAATTGTTCTGACCCAGCTGGGTAGGCTTAACAGCCTTGTCAAAAATCACTTGACTGTAGAAGTGAGGGTCTGTTTCTGAGTTCTCAATTCATTTCTGTTGGTTAATCTCTCTGTCTTTATTCCAGTACCATGCTCTTTTTTTACCACTGTAGCTAAGAAATATGCTTTAAAGTCAGGAAGTGAGAGTTCTTCAAATTCGTTCTTCTTTTTAAAGACATTTTCGGCTAATCTGGACCCCCCAACCTTCCCAATAAATTTGATTATTGGATTTTCCATTTCTGCAAAAAAAAGGCTGTTGGGAATTTTATTGGGATTGCACTGAATCTGTAAATCAGTTTGGGTAGAATTGACAACTTAATGATATTTAGTCTTTCAGTCCATGAACACAAAATGTCCTTCCATTTATTTAAATCTTCTTTAGTTTCTTTTAGGTCCTTTATGTCCTTGGTTAACTTTATTGCTAAATATTTGATTGTTTTAGTAGCTATTATAAATGGAATTTTTTTTCTGATTTCCTCCTCAGATTGCACATCAGTAGTGTATAGAAACGCTATTGATTTTTGTGTATTAATCTTGAATCCCGCCACTTTGCTGAACTCATCTACTAATTCTAATAGCTTTGTTGTGGATTTTTCAGGATTTTTTAGATATAGGATCATATCATCAGTGAATAGGGCAAGTTTTACTTCTTCCTTTCCTGTTTGGGTGCCTTTTATTTCTTTATCTAGCCTAATTGCTCTAGTTAGAACTTCTAGCACAATATTGAATAAAAATGGTGACAGTGGGCATCCTTGTCTTTTTCCTGGTCTCAGCAGGAAAGCTTTCTCTTTTACCATTTAGTACAATGCTACCTGTAGTTTTTCCATACATGCACTTTACCATGTGGAGAAAGTTTCCTTCTATTCCTATCTTTTGGAGTGTTTTATCAAGAAAGGGTGCTATATTTTGTCAAATGCCTTTTCTGCATCAATTGAGAGGATCATGTGATTTTTCTTCTTCAATTTATCAATGTGGAATATTACACTAATTGATTTTCTTCTGTTGAACCACCCTTGCGTACCTGGGGTAAAACGCACTTGATCATGTTGTATAATTCTTTTAATGTGTGTTTTTGGATTCTGTTGGCAAGTATTATGTTGAGGATTTTTGCATCTATATTTTTTAGAGATATTGGTCTGTAATTTTCTTTTTTTATAGTATCTTTATCTGGTTTTGATATGAGGCTGTTGTTGGCTTTATAGAATGGCTTTGGTAGCATTCTTTCCTGTTCAAATTTTTGGAAGAGCATGAGCAAGATTGGTATTAGATAGTCTTTGAAGGATTAGTAGAATTTGCCTATGAAGCCATCTGGTCCCAGGTGTTTCATCTTTGGGGGGTTCTTGATGACTGTTTCACTCCCATCACTTGTGATTGGTTTGTTGAGATCTATTTCTTCTAAGGTCAGTGTAGGTGGTTTGTGTGTTTCTAGGAATTTGTCCATCTCCTCTACATTGTCTAATTTTTTGGCATCCTCTTATGATCTCTCATTTCTGTGGGGCTGGAGGTAATGTACCCCCTCTCATTTCTGATTTTATTTATTTGCATCTTCTCTCTTTTTTTCTTTGTCAGTCTAGCTAAGGATTTGTCGATTTTGTTGATCTTCTCAAAGAACCAACTTTTGAATTTGTTGATTCTATTGTGGTTTGTTTTTTTGGCATGTATTCTATTTTATTTATTTCTGCTCTGATCTTTACTATTTCTTTCCTTCAGCTTGGTTTGGGATTAGTTTGCTGTACTTTTCCTTATTCTTTCAGATCTGCAGTTAGATATTCAATTATAGCTCTTTCTTCTTTTTAATGTAAACATTGAGGGCTATAAATTTCCCTCTCAGCACTGCCTTTGCCATGTCCCATTGGTTTTGATATGTTGTCTTCTCATTTTCATTCGTCTCAAGATATTTGCTGATTCTCTTGCAATTTATTCTTTAACCCATTTAATCTCCATATATTTATGAATTTTCCCTTCTTCTGACCATTATTGTTTTCCAGGTTCATTCCATTATTATGATCAGAGAAAGTGTTTTATATAATTTCAATATTTTCAAATTTATTGAGACTTGCCTTGTGACACAGTGTATGGTCTATCTTGGAGAAGGATCCATGAGCACTTGAAAAGAATGTATATCTTGCTGTTTGGGGTGCAATGCTCTATAGATGTCTATTAGGTCTAGTTCATTTGTCATATTATTCAAGCTCTCTTTTTCTTTACTCATCCTCTCTCCAGATGTTCTGCTAAGGTTCTGCAAGAGCTTGTGAAAAAGAGCATGTAATTCTAGACATCTATTTCTCCCTTCATTTTTCCAGTTGTGCCTTGTGTATCTTGGGGCACTCAGGTTAGGTACATAAATATTTGGTATAGTTATATCTTCTTGGTGAATTGTCTCTTTTATTAATATATAATGACCTTCTTCATCCCTTATAACAGTTTTGCATTGAAAATCTATTTTGTCCAATTTAGTATCACTACTCCAGATCTTTTTTGATTACCATTTGCATGGATTATCTTTTTCCAACCCTTCACTTTTAACCTGATTTTGTCCTTACATCTGAGGTGAGTCTCTTGTAAACTACATAAAGATGGCTCATATTTTTTTATCCATTCTATCAGTCAGCATCTTTTGATTGGTGAGTTCAAATCATTAATACTCTATGTTACTACTGTAAGTCTTTACTTAGTTTCTCCATTTTGTCCTTTGGCTTTCTGTTGTCATATCATACTATTGTCTGTCTTTTTACCCTTTAATATACCTTTCCTAATAATCTTCATTTCTACACTCTTCTCCAAGTCTCTTGCCCTTGTTTTTCCCTTTCAGGCTGCAGCACTCTCTTTAATATCTCTTGTAATTCTGGGTTTTTAGTAACATATTCTATCCATTTTTGTTTGTCTGTGAAGACTTTGAACTCACCCTCATTTCTGAAGTAGAATTTTGCTGGATACAGAATTCTTGGCTGGCAGTTTTTCTCTTTCAGTACCTCATATACAATATACCACTTTCTTCTCACCTCCGTGGTTTCTGATGAGAGGTCAGCGCTTAATCTTATGAGGTTCCTTGCATGTGATGTTTGCCTTTCTCTTGCTGCTTTCAGAATCCTCTCTTTATCTCTGATATTTGTCATTCTGAATAGTAGTTATCTCGGGGTATGTCTATTCAGATTTATTCTGTTTGGGGTGCATTATCCTTCTTGGATATTTATATTTATTGCTTTTGTAAGGTTTTGGAAGTTTTGGGTCATTATTTCCTCAAATATTCTTTCTGTCCCTTTTCCATTCTCTTCTCCTTCTGGGACATTGATAATGCATATGTTTGTGCATTTCGTATTGCCATTCAATATCCTGAGACCCTGTTCCATTTTTTCATTTCTCTTCCCTTTCTATTCTCCTGTCTTTTCCAGTTCAGATGCTCTGTCTTCAAAATCATTAATTCTGTATTCAAGCAATTCAAATCTGCTGTTATGTGGCTCTAACTTTTTTAAAAATCTCATCCATTGTGTCTTACATTCCCATAAGATCTGTTACTTTTCTTTGCAGGGTTTCAAATAGTTCTTTATGCTCTCCCCAGTGTCTTCTTAATATCCTTTATTTCTTTAGTCATATTTTCTTTCAATTCTTTGAATTGATTTAGGAGGGTTTTATGATTATCATTGATTAATTTTCTTATATACTGTATCTTTTAAGGATATTTAGTTAGTTCCTTCAGCATATTTGGCTGGGCCATCTCTTCCTATTTCCTGATATGGCTTGTAATTGTTTGCTGATGTCTAGGCATCTGAATATGTCAGTGAA
>PVKH010042696.1:0-10805 GCA_004027955.1 Chaetophractus vellerosus | reverse complement strand
CAATGGGCTCATGAACAAAGTGGCCATGGAGGTAGGGATGGAGGTTGTGCATGGGCTCAGCAACATGGACTTCCCCTCACCAAGGCTGACTTGGCTACAGCCACTGCTGAGTGTCCAATCTGCCAGCAGCAGAGACCCACACTCAGCCCCCGATATGGTACCATTCCTCGAGGTGACCAGCCTGCTACCTGGTGGCAGGTTGACTATATTGGGCCACTTCCACCTTGGAAGGGGCAGGGAGTTGTTCTAACTGGAATAGACACATACTCTGCCTATGGGTTTGCATTTCCAGCATGCAATGCTTCTTCCAAAACTACCATCTGTGGACTTACCAAATGTCTTATCTACCGCCGTGGCATTCCACACAGCATTGCTTCTCATCAAGGAACCCATTTCACAGAAAATGATGTGCAGGAATGGGCACATGCCCATGGGATTCACTGGTCTTACCAGGTTCCCCATCACCCTGAAGCAGCTGGATTAATAGAATGGTGGAATGGCCTTTTGAAGACTCAATTATAGTGCCAACTAGGTGGCAATACCTTGCAGGGCTGGGGCAATGTTCTCCAGGAGGCTGTGTATGCTCTAAATCAGCATCTTCTCTATGGTGCTGTTTCTCCCATAGCCAGGATTCATAGGTCCAGGAATCAAGGGGTGGAAATGGGAGTGGCACCACTCACTATTACCCCTAGTGATCCACTATGAAATTTTTTGCTTCCTGTCCCTGCAACCTTAAGCTCTGCTGGTTAGGCTAATGTGTCAACTCGGCCAAGTAATTGTGTCCAGGTGTTAGGTCCAGCAAGCACTGGGCTAATTGTAATACAAGAGCGTTTATGGACTTCGGTCACCAGTGAATTTACTGCGTGGATGGCTGATTACATCTGCATCAGTCAGGGAGATTTCATCAGCAATGGGTGACGCTTTTATCCAATCAGCTGACTGCCTTAAAAGGGGAAGTGGTTTCAACATTCAGAGAGAATTTCCTAGCTCGTCTTTGGACAGCAAACTTCTCCCAGAAACTCATCAAGGACCTTTCATCAGACTTTCATTGGAGCCCCTGGCTTGCAGCCTGCCTGTGGAACCTGGACCTGTGCATCCCCACGGTCACGTGAGAGGCTCATAAAATCTTATATTATTGACAGACATCTCGTGTTGATTCTGTTTCCAGAGAGAGCCCTGACTAAGACAGAGGCTCAGCCCAATCAGGATGGGTCTTAATCCTACCACTGGAGCCCTTTAAAAGAGGATGAAATTCAGACAGAAGGAAAGCCAGAGGAAGCCAGAAGCTGAACCTCAACAGAACCTGGAGGAGGGAGATATCAGAAGATACCACCATGTGCATTGCCACGTGACAGCCAAGGACCAAGGATCACCAGCTGCCAGCCCCAGAACGCCACAGTCTTCAGGGAGAAAGCATCACCTTGACGCCTTGATTTGGACTTTTTCCCAGTTTCAAATTGCGAGCAAATAAATTCTCATTGTTAAACCCAACCCATTCCATGGTATTCACTTGAGCAGCCTAGGAAACTAAAACAACCTTCACACACACATACATCTTCACAGACAAGTGTATGTATACACACACGTATACTTTCACACATATATTCACACACACACATATATACATTCACACAGGTACATATATACACACATGTATACACACACATCCACAGGCATAGACATACAATCGTGTGTGCCATGCACGTCCATCTCACTCTTTCGTGTCCCTCAGGCCTGGCTCCAAGGGCAGAGAATTCTTCCATGACTTCTGTGTTAGTCAGCCAAAGGGGTGCTGATGCAAAATACCAGAAACCTGTTGGTTTTTACAAAGGGTATTTATTTGGGGCAGAAGCTTCCAGTTACCAGGCCATAAAGCATAGTTACTTCCCCCACCAAAGTCGGTTGCCATGTGTTGGAGCGAGACGTCTGCTGATGTCTGCCAGGGTTCAGCCTTCTTCCTCTTAAGGCTCCGTGGGCCCAGCTTCTTCCGATCTCAGTTGCAGGCTGGGATAAGTCTCCTCTCTCTCTGAGCTCAGCTGCTCTGCTTCCTCCACAAGGTCAGCTGTAGGCGATCAGGTGCTCTTTCTTCCTGGGGCCTTTGCCTTGTCTACGGAGCTGTCCCTATTCCTCCGTGTTTTTCTCCTTGTGTTTACTTCCCAGGGCTCCAGCATCAAAAGTCAAACTCTCTCCTCTGCCATGTCATTTTCTCTGTGGGTCCCTACCCACCAAGGGTGCAGGGACTCAACGTCGTACTGACATGGCCAAATCAAAGCCTTAATCATAATGTAATCAAGTAAAAGTGAAACCTCCGAATTCAATACAATCTAATATGCCCAAAGGAGCAGACAAGTTTACAAACACAATCCAATGTCTACTTTTGGAATTCATAAACAATATGAAACTGCTAGAGTACTTTCCCTTTAAGACTGCTCTGTTGCTTCTGCCTGAGGGAGGGTTGGAACAATGGCCACACTCCATGTCAGCCCCCCAGGGATCCAAAGTAGCAGTCAGCAATCATATAGTACATCCCCTGCTTTTTGGAGGACTAGGTCCTTGTTACCTCCCCTGGCACCAGCAAGCCTCACTAGAAATGGGGCTTCATTTTAGTGCCTGCTATGAAGTTGGAGGCTTGTAGATGGTAGATTCCCCATAGATGGCAAAATTCACTGATATTTTCACTTTACCAGCCTCCTCATCCACATCTTCCCTTGATGTTGCAAGGGCTCCGCTAGACTCCAGCATCTAAAATAGTTGACTCGGACAGTTCCTGCCAGTATGATAGTTGTTTTGATGGAGGAACTGATTCTGGAGCATCCTATTCTACCATCTTCCCACAGTCTTCTCTTCTCCTACTTTGTTTCTGATGAGAATTCTTTTTGTTGTTCTCCTGTATGGAATATGTATTTTTTCTATAGTTGTTTTATGCTATTGTTTTTATCTTTGATTTTCAGCAGTTTGACTCTGATGTGCACAGTTGTGATTTTCTGTGTATTTACCCTACTTTGGGTTCAAGGAGATTCTTGGTTTTGTGGACTGATGTCTTTCATCAATTTCAGAAAATTCTTGACCATTTGTCTCTTCAAATATTTTTTGTATTCCCTTTATCTCTATCCTCTTTTTGTGTGATTCTACTTACAAACAAAGGTTTTGGCATTGTTCCACAAATCTCAGATGGTTTTTTCCCTTTTGCTTATTTATTTTTTTAGTCATGTTTCAGTTTGGATAATTTCTATTTTCTGTGTTCAAGTTTACAATTCTTTCCTCTGGTATTACACTCATCCAATTAATTCTTCATTTCTTATATATTTTTCATTTCTAGAATTTCCATTTGGCTCCTTTTTATAGTTCCCAGCTCTCTACTGAAATTTCCCATGTGTTTATTCGTATTGTCTACCTTCTCTACTACATTCATGAACATATTCATCATTGTTATTTTAAAGCCCCTTTCTGATGATTACAAGATCTGTGCCAATATGTCTGGGTCTGAATCTATTAACTGTTGTTTCTCTTTAACATCGGTCACATTTTCTTTCTTCTTCTTGTGTCTTGTAATTTTCTAGTGTGTGATGGTCATTCTGGGCAAAGAATAGTAGAAAGGGGTAAATATTTACCTACAAAAAAAGGCATGCCTCTTTGTCAGTCAGGCCACTTTGTATGTGAGTGGGTGAACCAATCTAATCTGTAATTGAGCTGGATCTGGGCTCTGTTGCAACTTTAATTAAATTCTCTTCAATAACTAGTTTCAAATATTTTCAAAGTGGGATTAGTTATTTCACTTCAGCAGGACCTGGGATCTGAGCACTCATAAGATGTTGGCTATCTCTTCAGGTTTTACAGCCTTGCCACCAGATTTCCAAACTGTAAGATTTCTCTCTCTGTCTTACAGCTTACCTGCCCACTGTTTGGGTCACAGGTTGCTCTCCAGACCCACCCTCAGCTTTCTATGACTCCAGCAGTCTCTCTCTGCCCCTTTGCCTTGTCCCTAGACTTCAGAAAGCTGCTGCAGCCCCAGCATCTTGGAGTGATTTCTCTCAGGTCTCTTCTGCAGCCCCAGACTTCAGCATCCTACTCCCTTGGACTTGGTGAGACCTGTGGGAAGTCATTGGAGGACAGGTGCAGACTCAACTCTGGCTGGCTCCCCTTGGGATTCTAACAAATCATGCCAGTCCATATACAGTTGTTAAATGATCGTTTAAAGTTCAGCCAGTTTCTTCTTACCCTAGCCTGTGGCATATTCTACCTCCTACCACTCTGCAGAAATAAAAGTAGTCATGGGTCTCTTCTCTCCCAGGAATGGCTTGTTACTTTCTTGAATTTGGTTTATCTGGGTTCCTTTGCATCCTGAGCTATTTGGTGAAGTTTAAAACATTTTCAAACTATCATGTTTTATCATATCCAGATTGTTCTCAGTGTTAGGGTAAGAGTAACAGTCTCCTATGAACTTCTCCTTCTTACATGGAGGCAGAAGTCCTCTTTCAAGGTCAATTTTCAATGACAAGGAAATACAGAGGGTTAAAGTGTTTAAAACCTGTGAACTCTGGGAAAGGGAGAGAATCTAAATTTCCAGAGCTGTCATGTTATAGTATTCAAAATGTCCAGTTTTCAATAAACAATTATGAGACATGGAAAGAAACAAGAAAGTATGGCCCATACACAGGAAAAAAAGAAATTAGTAGAACCTGTGCCTGATAAAGCCCGTTGTTGGACTCACTAGAAAAGTCTTTAGATCAGCTATTTTTAAACATGCTCAAAGAGTTAAAAGAAACCATATACCACAAACTAAAGGAAAACATAAGAGCAGTATCCCATGAAATAGGGAATATCAATAAATAGATAGCAATTATTTAAAAGAACCAAAGAGGAATCCTGAAGTTGAAAAGTAAAATAGCCAAAATTAAAAGATTCACTAGAGGGACTCAACAGAAGTTTTGAGCAAGCGGATAAAGAATCAGTGGCAAAGGGAGAGGTCAGTTGAGAATATCCAGTCTGAGGAACAGAAAGAGAAAAAAGGAGGAAAACTGAACAAAATCTAAGAGAACGGTGGGAGAGCATCAAGGATACCCAAATATACATATTGAGAATCCTAAAGTGAGAGGAGAAAGAGTGGGGGCAAAAATATTTGAAGAAACGGTGGCTGAAAACTCCCCAAATTTGATAAAACAAATGGGCCCACACAATGAAGAAGCTCAATAAACCCCAGGTAGGATAAACTCAGAAAGATCCACACGGAGACACCTTATAATCAAACTGTCAAAAGAAAAAATAAAGATTTATGTGACATTTGTGTAATCTAAGTGTCTTTAAAAAAATAAAAATAAATAAACAAACAAAAAAGAGGGACTCCTGACAGCATAAGAGAAGTGACTTGTCATATACAAGAGATCATGCTGCCCCCAAAGGTGGCCCCAGCCATCTCAGGTAGCTGATCTGGAGCAGTGATGGCCACTCAGACCACCCCTACCCTCCTGGATTTTAGAGGCCTGCATCCTTATGGCCCACTGGGGCACCACAAGCTTCCCCCAAGAGCCCGGGCCACAGCCCCCACTGCTGCCAGCCACGGGGCTGGGGGTGGGGGATGGCAGCCGAGCAGGAGAGTGAAATCACCAGATTTACCCCAATTTCCCCGCCTCTTCCTCCTGCTTGTCCCTGGATTTGTACAGTGCTCCATGGGACTCCAGAGCTCTAAAATAGTTGGTTGAGACAGCTCAGTGGCTGTTTTGGGAGAGGGACTGATTCCTGGAGCTTCCTTTTCACGCATCCCCTCCAAAGCTGCTCTGCTTTTAAATAGTTGATAGAACTTCTTAAAAAAACATTTTCACTTGATTTTTGCGTGGGATGGATTTTTAAAACTGCTGCTTTCTTTTCTTTATGGTAATCAGACCTTCTTTGATAATTTCAATTTTTTTCAAGAATATTGCTTATTTTATTTAGTCTTTGAATTTCTTGTCAAAACATTGTTTATGTTTTTGTTTTTTTTTTGAGTTCCTGGGGCCAGCGGTTGAACCCATATGTGAGAAGCCAGAGCTCAACCACTGAGCCACATCAGCTCCCCTGAGCTCGCTCCCTCGTTTGTTTGCTTGTTGTCTGCTTTTTTGTTGTTGTTGTTTTTAGGAGGCACCAGGGACTGAACCCAGGACCTCCCATGTGGGAAGCAGGTGCTCAACTGCTTGAGCCATATCTACTCCCTATGTTTTGATTTTTAAATCACTGCCATATTACTTCTTTCTCATTCCTAATATCCTTTAGTAAGGCCTTCTTTCCTCTTTTCTTCAATGACCTTCCCAAGTTATAACTCTTGCAATCTGTATTAGTTACCTCTTGCCGCATGACAAATTATACCCAAGTTTGTTTAAATAAGCAAATACTTATCACTTTGCAGTTTTCTGTGTTTCAGGAGCCCAGGTATGGCTGGGCTGGGTGCTTCTGGTTCAGGGTCCCACAAATCCACAGTAAAGGTGCCAGCGGGGCTGCAGTTACCTGAGGGCTTCCGAGCTTGCTCACCTGAGTGGGAACAGGCCTTGATCTTCAGCGACTGCTGCCTGGAGACGTCAGTGCTCCCCTGTGGGGTGTCCATGGGGAGCTCCCTGAGAAGGGGGCTCAGACAGAGAGAGTCCGAGGGAAGCAGTCTTCCTGCACCCTCATCTCTGTGATAGCCCGTCTCTTCTGAGAAGTGGGTCCAGCAGTCGGTCCACACATAGGAGAGAGGACTCAGGCTGGCGTGACTCTCAGGAGGGCGTGATGGTCCCTCGAAGTCCTTGGTAATGTTGCTTTTCTTCCTCTTTAATTTCTAATTCTGCTAGTCACTTCCTGAAACGTTATTGTTTTCTTCCTCCGCTTTCTTGGGGTTTACTCTGTTCTCCCTTTTCTTACTTCTCTGGTTGGGCTCTGAGATAATGGCTTTTCTACCTTTCTCCTTTTTTTATGTATGCATTTTTAGGATATGAATTCTCCTCCAAGTACTAGTTTAGCTGCATCCTACCAATTTTTACATGTAATATATCTTTTTTTTTTAATTTAGTGAATACTTTATTAGTTTCTATCATCAAACCCATGTAGATAATACCTTACATATTTAATACAGTGAGTTACCCCTGTACAAATGTGAAAAAATTAATTTTAACATTTATAGACCAATATGGCTGTTAATTTCTGTACAATGCCAACTCAACTCGGTACAACTGGGATCCTTTTTCCAAAGTTGACAGCACAGCTAAAGTTTCCAAAAATTCAAATGACATATATGTGTATATGTGTATATATACACACACACATATATTTATATAAAAAGACCAAGAGCAGTATGTTGTGCATCAGCACCGGCAGCAGCAACTGGTTTTCCAGGCTCTGCAGTCTCCGAACAAAATTATAGACCTCCAGCACACTCCATTACAGAGGAAAATAAAGTGAAAAACAACCCCAGGAAACAGCAAGCTCTGTTACTGTTTTGGTACCTGGCGCCCTTTTTCATTAGCTTTTCAGTCGTCATCTGGAAAGGGAACGTTCTAGAATAGCATCATTAAAAACAGGTTAGCTATAGCACGGTCACTGTTACGTATCATAAAGTAGTACAAGATATTTTACATCCACAGAGGTCAGATACAGTAGTGTCGATATTAAAGGGTCCAATTAAAAGGCATTATTTGAGACTTGAGTCTACTTTTCCAGCAGAGAGCCCAAAGGATGGGGACACAGCTCTGGTTACACGTCGCGTCTCTTTGTGTGTACTCGTAAACGCTTTTTAACTCCCGTTGGGATTTATTTACTGGGCCACAGTCAAATATGGTTTTTACATTTCCAAGTGTCTGGTGACTGTCTCCTAGCTCCATTGTGATCGCATTTGGCTAGAGAACACGATCTCTGATATAGATTCTTTGGTGTTTGTTGAAATCCTGGTACTGCACTGGTTATAAACATTCCATGTGTGCTTGAAAACAACGAATTCTTTAATGTGGATGTGCAGAGTTTTACATGCCTCTAATGAATCATGCTTTTTAATTGTGTTGTTCAGTTCTTTAATCACTTTCCTAATTTTACACTTGCCTTATCTTTCAATTACAAGAGATGTACTTAATATTTCCTTTCATGACTGTGGATATGATCATTTATCCTTGTACTCTGTCAATTTTTTATTTCAGATTTTGTGGCTGTTTTTGACACATGCAAATTTGGGATTGTTAAAATTTCCTGGGAAATTGTTTCATCATATGGTGATGAACCATTCAATTGCTGACCATGCTATTTGCCCAAAAGTCTACTTTATATGCTACTATTCAAATTTCGACAGCTTTCTTCTGCTTAGCAGTTCCTTGACACACCTCTCTTCTTATTGCATTAGCCATGCTCTTAAAATCAGGACAGAGCTGGATTTGTCTTCTTTATCTCATCTGAAATAGGATTTTTTTAAAAAACTACTTTAATCAGTTTAGCTTTATTGTGAATATCATTATATTTGTATTTTTCTCCATTTTACTTTGTTTCTATTTGAGAAACTTGTTGATTACCTCCTCAAACATAAGGAGATATTCTTTTCAGTATTCTAGCACCATCTTGTTTTTATACCTCAAATTGGCATTAGTAGTTGTAGTAGCAGTACTAGCATTTTATATAACTAATGTGCGCAGTTGCTTCTTGTCTTTCACTGGTACTACACTTCCTTCTTGGTTCTATTTACTTCTGATATCTCTGTTTGGTACTGCTTTCAAAATGATCTGTTACTGGGGAGCAAGGTGGCTCAGTGGTTGAGCTCCTGCTTCCCAAGTACAAGGTCCTGGGTTCAATCTCTGGTACCTCCTTAAAAAAAAAGATCTGTTATTGAAGAACTCTTTAGTCATATGTCTTTTTAAATCTTTTAATGCCTCATTTTTTTAAACTTTATTTTTTTAGAGAACGTAGGTTCACGGAAAAATCAGGCAGAAATACAGAGTTCCTATAAGCTCTTCTGCAGCACACAGTTTTCCCTATTAATAACCTCTTACATTGGTGTGTGTGGCAGTTTGATATTATTTATAAATTCCAAAAAAGAGATATTGGGGCCTGCTATAGCCCAATTGGTAGGGCTCCGGTTTACCACATAGGAGGCCCCAGGTTCAGTTCCCGGGGCCTCCTCGAGCAGGCAGACTGCCTTGAGAAGGCAGGGCAAAGCCCCTGCGAGCAGGGCAAGCTGCCACGAGCAGGCAGGCCGCCACGCGGTGGACTGAATCAGCGGGTCGCCGCAGTGGGGGGAGACAAGCAGACACAGAAGAACGCAAAAATGAACACAGCAAGAACAAGCAGAAAGGGGAGGGATATATAACCAAAAAAAAAAAAAAACAACAATCCCGTGGTTTTGGTATATTCACAGATATCCCAATACCACCGTCAATTTTATAGCCCTCTCACCACCCCAAGGAGATGGCCCCCTTGCTCCCCCCTCCCGGTGGTCACCCTTGAGCGATCCCCAGCCCCGCTGAAGGGGGCTGGCTGGTGACTGCTTCTAGCCCACAGAATCTGGCAAGAGGCGTGCACAGCCACGGTCAGGTCACAAAAGACGGGGCCCCTCCTGCAGCAGGTGCTCTGCCTTCCTGGCCTGCAGCTCAGGTAAAGCAAGCTGCCACGTGGGAGCCCTGCGGGGCTGAGCTGAGGGCGGCCGTGGTGCCACAGCCCACACGGAAGGGGCTCGGGATGGCCCCCCCATCTCCGGCCCTGGGCCGACACCCCGGTGCCCCTTTGTGAGAAACAGAAACGGAGCAGCCCCCAGGAAGTCTCGTCTGGATTCCTGACCTAGAGAAACTGCGAACTGTGGAACGTGTGTTTGTTTTTTAAGCTTCTAAATTTTGGGGTAATTTTTTACATAGTAATAAATAACTAATAGAGTTATGTATAGAATCCTAAGTTAACAGCTATTTTTATATTAGTATTGTTTGGTTTTATCATTGTAATTAAGAAATCTGCTCTCGGCCTACCTGCTTTTGAAGGTAACCTAGGTTTTTATTTCATTTAAAAATTTTTCATCCTAGATATTCCATGGTTTCACTCCTAATTGTGGAAGGGTAGATGCTTTTTTTTCTCTTCAAGCTCAAGATATGAATTTGATAATTTATATCATTTTTCAAGTCTGGAAAATCCTCAGCCATTCTCTCTTTGAATAGTGCTTCTTCCACACTCGTTTAATCTTTGTGACTGGAACACCTAAAGATATGTTGAATCTGTATTGCATCCTTGGCAATTTATGTACATCTATATTCCAGTCCATGAATTCAGTTTTCAGCTGGGTCTAACCTGCTTTTTTTTTTTTTTTTTTAGGTGGTACTGGGCATTGAACCCAGGACCTCATACATGGGAAGCAGGCACTACATCTGCTCCCCTAACCTGTTTTGTTTTTTTAAGATTTATTTTATTTATTTATTTCTCCCCCCACCCCATTGCTTGCACTCACTGTCTGCTCTCTGTGTACTCTCTGTTGTCTGTTTGTCTTCTCTTTAGGAGGCACCAGGAACTGAACCCAGGACTCCCATGTGGGAGGGAGGAGCCCTATCGCTTAAGCCACCTCCGCTCCCTGCTTGTTGTGTCTCTCATTGTGTTTCCTCGTGTGTCTCCTTGTTGTGTCATCTTGTTGCATCATCTCATCACACCAGCTTGCTGTCCTGTTTGTCTTCTTTAGGAGGCACTGGGAACCAAACCCGGGACCTCCCATGTGGGAAGAGGTGCTCAATCACTTGAGCCACCTCCTGTCTCTGCTTTGTTGTGTCTCTCATTGTGTTTCCTCTTTGTGTCTCCTTGTTGTGTCATCTTGTTGCATCAGCTCGCCGTGCCTGCCCATCACACCA
>PVKH010042695.1:0-10796 GCA_004027955.1 Chaetophractus vellerosus | reverse complement strand
TTTCACATGTCCCAATAAAGTCTCTTTGAGCCTTTCCTCTGACTTTGCCAGATCCTATCCAGTATCACGTATTGCATTTATTTATTTATTTATTTTTATAGAATCCTTTTATTTATTTATTTATTTACTATTTATTTATTTATTTATTTTTGGTTACATATCCCCCCCTTTCTGCTTGCTCTTGCTGTGTTCATTTCTCTGTGTTCTTCTGTGTCTGCTCTGTCTTCCCCCATTGCGGTGACGTGCCGATCCAGGTCACCGTGCAGGCAGCTCTGCTCTGTTCACAGGCGGATCTGCTCTGTTCGCGGGTGACTTGCCCTGCCCGTGGTGGCTTTGCCCTGCACGTGGCGGCTTTTTTTTGCCCTGCCCACGGCGGCTTGCCCTTCTCAAGGCAGCCTGCCCACTTTAGAGAGGTCCCCGGGAACCGAACCCGGGGCCTCCCATGTGGTGAACCGGCGCCCTATCCACTGGGCTACAGCCAGCCCCCCATGTATTGCATTTAAATGCCATTGTTTCTTTAGTTGCTTTTTCTTTTTTTTTTAATTGTATGAACAAATGTACAACATAAACTCTTCCATCTCAACCATTCCCAAGCATATATTTCAATGGGATTAACCACATTCACAATATTGTGGTATGACTATCACCTTCCATTACTAAAACTTTCCATTCTCCCCAATCAGAAACCCATTATGCATTAACTCAACATTGGCCCTGACTCCCACTCCTGGAAACCTAAAATATCATTTGCTTTGATACTAATTTAACTCCAATAGCATACACAAACTATGTTCGTATATTCCTCTGTCCCCCTACCACCTTTTTGTAGCTCTTGTCACAAATTATGAATTTTATATTGAGACCAAAATAATTGTTTTATCATTATATTTTATACATTTGCCTTTTAGAACTTGTAGGGGGTAAAATTTGGACTTACAAGCCAAAAATAGAACAATACTGGCATTTATAGTTACCATTGTCATTACCCTACTGGATATCTTTATTTCTTCAAGCATTTTTAATCTGTTGTCTATTGATTTTCCCTTCAATTTTCAGAAATCTCTTTAGTATCTGTTGTAGGACCAGTCTTGTACTGATGGACTCCCTCAGTACTCCCTATGTTTATGTGAGAATGTCTTAATATTTCCCTCAATTTTGAAAGACATTTTTGCCAGATATAGAATTCTTGATGGACAATTTTTTGTTTTCCGTACTGTAAGTATGTCATCCACATCAAACTGCCTCCTTGTCTTCATGTTTCTGATGAGAAATCAGCACTTAATCTTATTGAGGCTTCCTTGTATGTGACGTGTTGGTTTTCTCTTGTGGTTTTCAGAAATCTCACTTTGTCTTTGGCATTTGACAGCTTGATTTTAACATGGTGTGGTTAAAGTCTATTTGGGTTTATTCTGTTTGGCGTTGAGTGTCTTGGATGTGTACATTCATGTCTTTTATCAAATTTGGGAAGATTTCAGCCATTATTTCTTTGGATATTCTTGCTGATCCTTTCTTTCTTTCTTCTCCTTCTGGGACTCCCACAATATGTATATTAATATGTTTGATGGTGTCCCACAGGTTCCTCAAATTCTATTCACTTTTCTTCATTCTTTCTTATTTATGCTCCTCATACTGGATGATTTCAATTGTCTTACCTTCAAGTCCCTTGATTCTTTCTTCTACTGTTGAAGCCCTCTAGGAAATTCTTTTTTTTTTTCTTTTTTTTTGATACCAAATGTAGACTCTTTTTTTTTTTGAGTTATTTAGATTACATGAATGTTACTTAAAAATATAGAGGATTCTTGTATGCCCTGCTCTGTGCACCTTCCACATTTTCCCATATTAACAACATCCTTCATTAGTGTGATACATTCCTTACAATTGATGAAAACATTTTGGAGCATCGCCACTAAGCTTGGAATATAGTTACAATGTAGTTTACATTCTGTCCTGCACAATTTTGCAGATTATGGTAAGATATGTAATGGTCTGTATCTGTCATTGTAATGTCATTCAGGACAATTCCCAAGTCCTGAAAATGCCCCCATAGTACACCTCTTTCTCCCTCTCCCTGACTGCAGCACCTCCAGTGGCCACTGCCTCCACATCCATGATATAATTTCTTCCATTGCTAGAATCACAATAAGTCTATATTAAAATACCAGTAAGTCTACTTTAGTCCATGGTTCATTCCCCAATCCTGAGGATTCTGGGATGGTGATGCCTACTCCACCTCTAATTGAGCAGGGCCTTAGATCCCATGGGGCAGATGGATGGGACTCTCTTGCTTGCAGTTGTAGACTCTCTAGTTTTCTTGTCATGGTCATTGTCCATAATCTCCTTGTTAGTTGTCCTGGGTGAGTCCAATGAACTGGTGAGTAGGTGTTGCAATTCCGTTGAGATTCAGGGCCCAGCTGGCACATGGACAGCCCAAAGATTAGTCTCTTGGACATACACCTACCAACCTTTGTACTAATTATAATTTAAATAGAAGGGTCAAGGTATTTTTATATACTGTTACTGTGGCCTTCAGCTCTCTTTGGTTCCTTTTTCCAGTATTTTTTAAATAATAGTTTTTATTTTTTATTTTTAAAGCAGCTTTAGATTACATAAATGTTACATCAAAAATACAGGGGATTCCCATATACCTCACCCCCTTCCCCTCTCACACTTTCCCCCATTAACAAAGTCTTTCATTAGTGTGGTATATTTGTTACAATTGATAAACACATATTGAGGCATTGCTATTAACCATGGTCTGTAGTTTACACTATGTTTTACGCTTTGCCCCTCACAATTTTACAGGTTTTGAAAAAATGTATAATTGCTGTTATCCATCAATGTGATATGGTGCTAAATGATTCCAATGTTTCAAAAATGCCTCATGTTACATCTATTGTTCCCTCTCCCTCCCCTCAGACCTCCATTACTAGATCTTCCATTACTAGAATAATAATAAGTCTACTTTAGTCCATAGTTGCATTTCCCCCCTTATGTTTGTTCATTCCTCTATCTTGAGGAGTTTAGGATGATGATGCCCAACTCTGCTTTCAAATGAGAGTGAGCTTAGATCCCATGGGACAGATGGATGTAACTGTCTTGCTTGCAGTTGAAGATACTCTCTGCTCCTTTGGTTGAGCATTGCTCATCATCATCTTTTTGTTAGTTGTTCTGAAAAGTAGGTATTGGCTCCAACTCTGTTGAGATTCAAGGCTTACCTGGCATATGAACAGCTGGAAGATATTAGTCTCTGGGACATATATTTAATGGGTATAGTGCTAATTATAAGTTCAAATAAATGGGATAGAATAACCACGTGTTATAAATAAGTCTAATTCTGATACAGTGTTTTTTATTTATTTATTTTTATAAAAGAAGTGTGTTTGGATCCTTTTTATAATTTCCATTTCTCTATTGATAGTCTTTTTGTGTTCATCTATAATTTTCCCAATTTTCTTTAGTTATTTATCCCCATTTTCCTTTAGCTCTTTGAACATATTTTGGACCATTTTTTCTTAAGTCTTTGATACATTCCAGATATGTTCCTCTTCATTGATGGTTTTTAATGCTTTAATCTTCTCCTTTGCCTGGGCCATAGTTTGCTGTTTCTTTCCACATGTTGTAATCTTTTGTTGAAACCTGGATATTTTGATATTTTAATGTATTAATGCTGGAATTTAGATACTGAGGCATCTGTTCCTCAAGCTTGTTTCCAGCTAGTATTATGACAGAGCTTTCCTGAATGCCAGGAATTAACAAAAGAAAATCAAAAAGAAAAGGAAAAACAAAACACCTTTCCCAGTCCTTGCACCTGTGTGAGTTATATCCTTCAGGACTTTCCATATGTGGTGATTTGAAGCTATATGTACCCCTGAAAACCATGTTCTTAAATCTAATCCATTCCTTTGAGTATGAACTGATTGTAAGTAGGATATTTGATGAGATAACTACAGTTAAGTTGTGGCCTACCTCAATTAGGAAGGGTCTTAATCCTTTTACTGGAGTCCTTTATAAGAGAATGAAATTTAGACAGAGAGAGAAAGCCACAGGAAGCAAGAGGCTGGACATCAATGGAACACAGAAAAGAAAGGAGATACCAAGAGATGCTGCCATATGTCTTGCCAAGTATCTCTGGCAGCCATGCCCAGAACACTGATCTTCAGGAAAAGCATGTTGATTTGGACTTTCTTTCAGCCTCAAAACCATAAGCTAATAAATTTCTATTGTTTAAGTCAACTCATTTTATGGCATTTTCTTGAGCAGCCTAGGAAATGAAAACACCTTACAAAGAGTTTGCAAAATAGCTCAAGCCAAAATGTAGGGGTCTCCCTATTTCTTTCTTCACATAACTTTTGTCTTGGGTATGTACAAGGGGCCATGGAAATTCTCCTCTTTATCCTGTTCCAAATGTCTACTCTTCCCTATGAAACAGTTTCCTCATGGTCCTGGGAACTGCACTATATGTCCTACATCCAGGAATTCCTTGCCCTAAGCAGCTCAACTTGACTGCTCTCCCATAGCAGTATGAAGGAGAGCTCAGTGAGCCACCTTGTACTCAGAAGGTACATTTTTAGACATTGAGTCCCTCAGACATCAACAGACAGATTGGGCCACACATATATGCTCCCATTATACACAGAGGGTTGCTCTGCTCCCTCCACATCCAGGACCAGGGATCTGCACTGCAGCATAGGCTGACTTTGTGATAAGCTAGAGACGGCTGGGGAAGAGGCCAGGCAGAGTGCAATGAGATCCTACTGCTGTTAAGGAGCCTTTTTCTTGGTTTGGCACTTTTCCTGCTACTGCGGTACTTTAATTATCTTTGGAGCTTTGGATAAAGCTGTTTCTGCCAGCTCTTGTTTGTTGTTGAAAGCTTCTGTGGGGAGCCAGAGCCTTGAAGCGTCTCATGATACTATCTTGATCAAGGCAGGGCTTCCACTTATTTTTACTTATTAATGCATATTGTCAAACTTTTTATAAATTCTAGTTTTCTATTTAATTTTCTGTCAACCTTGAGAATTGGGTACTATTATCACAATCACAGATATAGGTTCAATGAGACAGTGATTTTCCAAGGCGCTTAAACAGTTTGAGAATGTATAAGTGGTGTTTTCAAAGGTCAAACGGTTAGAAAATCTGTAGTTCCACTCTAAAGTGCAACTTTTATACTCTACGACTTCCCTGAATGATTCACAGTTTTTCAATGAACCAAACATTTATTGAGTACTTTTGTGAAGCTAACTATGGTATTGGTGTTGGGGGTTAAAAAACAAAACAAAATAAAGTTAAGATCCAGTGATTTGGAGAAAAAAGAACTCTGGATGATCAAATAGCTCAGATGAAGAAGTACTGAAGCTATGACTGATACCATAAATAATAATCCAGGACTTCATACACAGAGAATTCTGAAATATTTTCCCATTGATGAGAGGCAAATCTGCATGGCACTTATGGCTCTTTGGTAACTTAGAAAAAAGCCAACACAAAAGAATTGACTTAATTGAGTGGAAGAAGATATTTATACCAGCACTTGGGCTTTGAAGTCTTCCCAGTTTTAACAAAGCTTTTTTCTTCATCAAAGGCTTCCATTGTTGCATGCATGTCTAGAATATCCCTGAACCACCCCCCCCCATGAATGTGTAGAGAGTTTCCCACTAAAACCATCTCCATGGTGTGTCCAGTACAGATGTGTCCTGCCTGAACCGTCTTGTTTATGACAAACATAGCTTAAAGGATCATTTGCATTCTGAAACTTTGCTGCTGAAAAATTTCCCCAATTAAAATAATTTCAAATTTGTATCATGCAGTGCTAATCATGTCTGTGTTTGTGGTCCCTTTCTATGACCCCCTCAATTTCAATGGAATAAAAATAACTTTATCTAAAAATGTGCTGTATTTATAGACTTTATCACTTATAATATTACAAATTTTGAGCACTATTATATGGCAGATATTGTATCTACATCACCTCCAATAGAGAAAACAATGCTGCGAGGTTATATCACTAATATCTATCTTTCCCTGTTAAGGACTATAAGGCTCAAGGGACTATGTTAATTATTTTAGAAATATTTATAGTGAGCCTATTATGTGCTAGAACTTGAGAAGACAGCTGTGGTATAAAGAGATATGACCACTGCTTTCATGGAGTAAACAGAAGACAAAGATCAAGCAAATATTCATTCAAGCAATAAATCATTACATATTGTGGTGTATTATAAAGCAAAATAATACTACCACTGTGGTAGTTTGCATTTGATGAATCCCCAAAAGAGAAAGATTATGTTTTGAACTAATCCATTCCTGTGGGTGTGAGATCCTTTTGATTGCGATACATCAGTGAGATGAGACTTGTGCTGAGTCTCGACCCTCTTGCTGGGTTTGATATAAACCAAAACACAGAGAGAGAGACACACACACAGATAAATGAAGCTGCCATATTTGCTCCTGCAATGTGAGAGAAAGGACTCTGGTTTCACCAACAGCTGACCTGTAAGGAGAGAAGCCCCCAAGAGGCTCAAAGAGATGAGGCCAAGGGAGAGATGAGCCATATGCCTGAAAGCTTGTAGCTGAATTCAAGAAAAAGCAGAGTGACAGAGATTGATAGAAGAGGCCCAGAAAAAGACAAGTCCTATGCTTGTTTGCCCATAGCTGAACTCAGGGAGACGGTAGTTTCTGGAGAAGAAGGCAGAGATTTCAGCAGAGATAGGTGGTCATCTTGCTTCACCATGTGGCAGCTGACTTTGGTGAGAAAGCATCTGTGCTGGTACCCTGATTTGGAGTTTTCATGGCCTTGGAATTGTAAGCTTTTCTCCAAATACATTTCCTATTATAAAAGTGAACCCATTTCTGGTACTTTGCATAGGCATCCTTGTGGCAAACTAAAATAGCCATGAAAAATCAAAAGAGTAAACTGCTTCAATTAAGGGGATTAAAGAAGGTATTACTGAGAAACTAACAATCAAATAGAGAGGCCTGGAAAAGAACCAAAAACCAGAAAGGTGAATTGTATGGGAAAAAATAATCCAGGTAGAGAAACTAACAAATTCAAAAGCCTCACAGTAGAGAAGTTTCTGGAAAAGACAAGGAAATCAAAGAAAGACCATGGGGCTGGAGTACAGTGAGTAATGAGAAAATGGCAAGAAATAGAATTTTAACTATAGGAAGAGGTTACTTCATACACGTCTTTACCACAAACTGGGTAGCTTGACCAACAGATATTTATTATCTCACAGTTCTGGAGGCTAGAAGTCAGAAACCAAGGTGTCAGTGGGCCATGCTACTTCTGAAGTCTACATGTTCTGATGATGCCTTGTCAGCAACCATAGCATTTTTTGGCTTGTGGCATAACTCATGGCTGTCTTCATTCCCTGGCTGTCCAAATTTCCTCTCCTTATAAAGATACTAGTCATATTGGATAGGTCCACCCTAATTCAGTTTTTCCTCTTTGTAACTAATAACATCTTCAAAGATCCTATTTCCAAAGAGGACCACTTTCTTGAGACCAGAGTTTAAGACTTGAACATATCTTTTTGGTGGACACAATTTAATCCATTAGCACCTACCAAGTAAGGATTAGGGGTTCTATTCTCAGAAGAACAGAGAATTTGGAAGTTTTTTTTTTTTTTAAGATTTATTTTTTTATTTATTACATATCCCCCCCCCCTTTCTGCTTGCTCTTGCTGTGTGTCCTTTCTTCTGTGTCTTTCTATGTCTGCTACTTGTCTCTCCCAGTCTTTGCAGCGACGCACCGAGTCAGCCCTCTGCGGCAGGGGCTCGCTCTGGTCGAGGGTGGCTCCATTCCATTTTCACAGGCGGCTCTGCTCCATGTTTTGCGGGCAGCAGTCCTCCATGTTTTTCGAGGGCTGCCTGGCTTCCACGGTGGTTCGCAGGCGGCAGCTCTGCTTGGAAGTTTTAATAGACCATTTGATAAGGTCAGATTTGCATTGTAACAATCTCACTTAGGATTCTGCATGGGGAAACAACACAAGGACAAGGATACAAGACTGTGACTCTAAAGTTGAACTGTTTTAACTATACCTTAGTGCATCCAACATCCATTATTGTATTTTCTCTTCTAAATAATCCCATGGAGATAGGAAAACGGAATCATTATTCACTTTTTAAAGATACTGAAACTAAAATTAAAAAAGGAAATGTACAATACCAAGGTCTTCTTACCACCAGGGTCAAATTGATTTGACCAATGAACTAATGAGTAACAGCTAAAAGTTATGATAGGCCTGCTTGTGACAAGTTCTTTGCTAAGCAGCAGATAAATATTACTTCTTTGAATACTTAGAAAAATATTATGATGATTCACTCTCAATAACTGAAAATGAAGCTGTTGCACGCAATTAACTAGGTGATTTGCCCAAGTTCACCTAGCTATTCTAGTTCTGAGCTATTTGATCCTAGAACTTACATTCATGATCAGTGCTCTTGTCCAGATGTACATACTATCTTGGGTTTTTCCCTAGGAAGTCAACAGAATTTACAATGTTTCCTCTTGCATTAAAAAGTGACTGGCAGTCTTAATTCTTTTGGTGCATCCACGGTATGGGAGTTGCTTAGAGTGTTTACAATAACCAATATTAGATAGACTTGCTAAAATGTAATTGGATGCTTAGAAGTATGCATGGAATTTTCTATTCATATTTTACTGGGTTTTATCACAGACAATAATTGAATATTCATAGTGATGATAAAGCAATATAACCTTATGGCTTAGTTTAATACAAAATAACCATCATGGTCCTGGGTACAAATTGTAGACCAAATATAAATATTTCCACTAAATGTCCTAGAATTACTTCTCAGTAAAAGTTTTTCTTGAGTACATGTTACATTATTTTTCAGAGTTAGTATTGTACTATAAAATTATATGTTATGCTGTTTATTAGCTTGAAATAGCATATACCGTTTGGTTTCTCCCAAAGAAAAATAATTATTTCTTGCCTACATAAGTGAATATTCTCTGTCTGCTCAATAATTGTTTACCAATTAAAAACAATACTGATGTAGACCTATAAAGTATTACTTTAGTGCCTACTGTATTGGATGTTTGAATTGGCTTAAAATTTATCAAAGCAATGAATACTATGAACAATTACAAAATGTTATTTTTAATTCATGCCACTAATATTTGTATATTGATACAGGTGCTAGTGTATTCTGTCTTTGAAAGTCATTATGACTCTTGGGTCTAGGATGGCCACCCTGTATTCAGGAGAAAACATGTCTAAAGAAGAAAAGCCAACATGATGGTACAATGGTTCAGTAATGTGTAAAAAGTCCAGATTTATGACATCTTTGATCTCTTGAACTATCTCTGATACCACCTTCTTCTGTACTTTTACTGAGTAAAATTAGAAGTGCTGATATTTTCCTCCAATCAATCAGGTTTTCTCCTACTGTTATTAATTGGCAGAGAACCCTTAAAAAGAAAAAGATGTACTAAAATGTTACCATCTCTAAACCAGAGATACTGTAAAACATGGATCTGTTTTAAATGAACAAGATGATAGGGAGAGTGTCATTTAAAGTTTGCTATTCCTAGCTTTCTTATCTTCTTCTGCACTTAGTGTTGTCTCTGATATGTGACATTTGGGAAATGTTATTTTAATTAAGCAAATTACGATTTGACAGGGTGGGAAGACTGAGGAGACCCACAAACTTGCAGACATTCATCTTAAAGCAGTTCTATCCCATGGCTAAGGATTATTATAATGATGCATGTGTCTTCCGTTTACTGACAAAATTATAGGTCCTGGCACCAGCATTAGCAATTGGCATCATTCCTGGCTTCACAAATAATGTACCAACTGGAGCATGATGTATACCTTCATTAAAAAAATTGGGACATGGTATTCAATAAACTTGTCCAACCAGTGGTTCATTGTCAACTTCAATTTAAGCAGAGCTATTTTTAGCGAGGGAGTAAATTGTTTTATATTGGCAGGCAACTAAGTAGTAGCCATGCCAAAAGTCTTAATTAAGCATCAAATAATGGTATTATTTATGTAAGCTTTGGAAATGTAATTTGGGCTTCAGGCAAGTAGCACAATGAATTTTCTTGAAGACTTTATAATTTACAACAAAATAAGTCTCTTGACTTAAAAATAATTTTTCTTTGTTTTCTCTTTAAAATTATATTTCCTACAATGAAAGCTCATTTATATGGACTAATTCATCAATCCATGGAGTCAATGTCTGAATTATTTTTTAAGAGAAATATCCAACAAAGATGAGCTCATCAGAGAAAATATTTTCGGCCAACACTTAAATCAATGTTTTTAATGGTTTACTGACAAGTTTCCCTAACGGTTTTATTATTATTCCTTCTCTTTTTTCATTCAACTCAAAAGGTTCTTAACCTAAGAACAAGTATATAAGTCTCCCAATACTGAATGCAACATTTTGAATGTAAGAGCCATAGCTTTATTCTGATTCTCAAAGCTGTTATATGTAACAAACAACAGCAAAAAGTTAATAAACAGTGATCTAAATCTTCTTCTGGTACACTTTAAGTACCTCTGTGGTTTTAATGAATACACTGATACCTTCAAAAAATATACCTGCCAGATAGCCCTCTGAAGTTGAATAACATTTCTATAGCTCCTCAAATGAAAATGCTGAAAGCATTTATAATTTTTTTTTTTAAAGATTTATTTTATTACATATCTCCCCTTCCCCCCGCTGCGGCGACGCGCCGAGAGTGGTCACTGCGCAGGCGCGGCTTTCCCCGCTTGTGGGCGGTCTCTGCGTCAGTTCGCGGGTGGCTGGCTGCGCTCCATCCG
>PVKH010042694.1:0-10795 GCA_004027955.1 Chaetophractus vellerosus | reverse complement strand
GACTGTGGTGTGATATATTTAAGATACTGCAAGAGAAAAACTTCCAGCCAATAATCTTTATATATATATATATATATATATATATATATATATATATATATATATCCCCCCCTTTCTGCTTGTTCTTGCTGTGTTGATTTTTTTTTTACATTCTTCTGTGTCTGCTTCTCTCCCACCTATTGCGGCAAGCCACTGAGTCAGCTCACTGCGTGGGGCCTTGCCTGCCTGTGGCAGCTTGCCCTGCCCATGGTGGCTTTGCTCTGCCATGGCGGCTTGCCTTCTCAAGGCAGTCACTCACTCAAGGAGGCTCCAGAAGCCAAACCTGGGGCCTCCCATGTGGGAAATCAGAACCCTACCAGTTGAGCTACAGCCAGCCCCAAACCAGTAATCTTATATCCAGCAAGATTGTCTTTCAAAAATGAGGGTGGGTTTGGAATATTCACAGATAAACAGAAACTGATAGAGTTTGTAATCAAGAGACTTTTGATTTTGCCAGAAATATTAATGGGTGTAGAACAGCCTGAAAAGAAAAGATAAGAGAAAGAGGCCTGGAAGGGAGTCTAGAAAACAAGATTATATCAGTAAAGTTAGTAAAAGTGAAAATAAAATATGGCAGATGAACCCCAAATATTTAGGAATAAACTTAACTGTGATGTAAAGCATTTGCATTCAGAAAACTACAACTCATTGTTTAAAAAAAATTTTTTTAAGACCTAAATAATGGGAAGAACATACCATGATTATGGATTGGAATACTAAATATCATTAAGGTGTCAATTCTACTCTAATTAATATACAGATTCAATGCAATCCCAATGAAAATTCCACCAACATTTTTAAGTAAATGGAAAAGATGATTATCAAACTTATTTGGAAGGGTAAGTGGTCCTGAATAGCCAGAAACATCTTAAAAAGAAAAGGCAGAGCTGGAGGACACTCACTTCTGGACTCTAAATTACATTACCTAGCTACAGTGGTAAAAACAGCATGGTACTGGCATAAAGACAGACACAGAGACCAACGGAACTGAACTGATCATTCAGTAACAGACTCTCACATCTATGGTCTAGTGAATTTTCACTAGCCTGTCAAACCCACCCAGCTCAGGCAAAACAGTCCATTCAATAAGTAGTGCTGAAAAAACTGGATATTCATAGCACAAAAAAGGAAAGAGGACCTCTATCCCACATGTTCTACAAAAATTTACTCAAAGTGGATAAAAAACCTAAATATAAAAGCAAGAACCATAAAGTTGCTAGAAAATGTAGGAAAATATCTTCAAGACCAAGACCTGGTGGTAGGTGGTGGATTCTTAGTGGATGTAAGAGGAGGATTGAGATGGACTACTGACATTTAATGTATGTAGAGGTTTTTATTAGCCTTACTGTGAATGTGTGGAAATGTATAGAGCTGATGGTAACAGATTATAGTGAGTAACAGCTGGTTTAGAAATGGAAATATGGCTTTAAAGGGTGGTTTAGGGATGTAAATGCCAACTGACAGAAATCTTAAGAATAATCTAGGGACTGACTAACACAGTAACCCCAGAGGAGGATGAGAATTGTGGTTGATGTCACAGATGCAAGAGTGTCCTTTGTGCGCTAGAGCAGATGTACATCACTATTGAAAAGTGGTGGGAAAGTGGAGAAACATGGGGAAAATGCAACTGGCATGATCTATGGGCTGTGGTTAACAGTAATAATGTAATATTCCTGCATCTATGCAAGATGTAATACATTGATAATAGGGGAATAAGGAAAAAGTGTGCCAAACGTACACTATGGGCCTAGGAAATATCTGATGATATTATCTCATAATCTGTAACAAATGTTCCACCATGGTGTTGAAAGAGGGGTGTTGTATGGAAATTCTGCACATGTGCATGATTTTTCTGGATGTTTACAACTTCTGCCATAAAAATATTATTTAAAAATAATAATAGGGTAGATTGGGGGAAATACACCAAATGTATTATAAAGACTATAGTCAGTAGTAAGATTTTGAAGATATTCTTTCATAATTAATAACAAATATGTCACAACAATGCAAAGTGTTGGTGGTGGGTTGATGTATGGGACCCTGTGGGAATGCTTTGGTTAAATTATCCTTGAAACAGTTTAAACTTGCTTTGCTGTGCAAGCAAATTACTATTGCATGGGAAAAAGCTGCTATTATCAGTTCCTGCTGAAAACAATGATGACTGTCTTACTTTACACTGTTACTTAATTAGAGCTTTCTGTCTCTCCATTATCTCCTGCAAAAAAAACCTTTTTGAGCACTTTCATGTATGGCAATTGCTTGGGCTCACCTCCTGATATAGCTGACTATATATATATGGCAATCAAATAAATGGGGCTGGCCTGCCACCTCCTCCCAAAGAATATGAAGCTTCAGAGTGTTTTCATTTGATTCTCAAGGCAATTGGTGACCACAACATGATCCAGATCAGCGAAGTGATCAAGATCAGCAGTGTGAATTGACATGTTAGGGAGTGGATATACACATCCAGACAAAAACTGGAAACTAATTTTCCCAAGGTAAGGGAACAGCAACATCCTCTCGGGATAGTTGCCAATGTGTCTAGTATGGTAAGGGGTTTCTAAATCATCATGGGACTGAGAATTTCCAAAGAACAGGATACTTTTGTAAAAACAGTACAACTACTCTTAGCAATTGCATTTCCTGTTGCTATTATAACTTGGAGCATTGTTCATGCAGCATTAACTCTGCTATATTTTCCATCAGCAAAAAGGGAAGCAGATGCAGCTACTATCCATGCCACCAGATCCTATTCGACCGCCATTATTGCCACGGCCACCACCAACTATTCTAGTAGCTGGGGGATGCCTAGATAGCTGCCTCCTCCTCCTTTACCACAATTTCTAGAGTCAAACATGCAGTTAAGCATGAAAGAGGCCTTGAAACATGGTGATGAAATGGTGGCTTTTCCTGTAGTAGTAGTACAAAGTCAAAACACTTTTCCATATGAAGTCTATAGGGAATTGCATTGTAACATCAAGAAAAATGGACTACATAGTCCTTTTACCACTGGGTTACTGGGAAATATAGAACAAGGATAAACATCTAAATGATTATCACTTTTCTTTCAACAATGGCATGTTAAACATATTACAGGAACACCTTACAATCCAACAAGACAAGCCATCATAGAACACTGTCACTCCACTCTAAATCATCTTCTTCTTAAACAAAAAAGGAAGAATAAGGACCAAGGACTCTCCAGTCTGAAGGACAATATAGAAATAGCTCTGTATAATTTAATACTTTTTAAGTCAAGGTGCTGATGATTTCACAGCAGCTGAACGGCGTTTCCATTGCACCATGCCAATGGTGAAACCTCTGGTGCTTTACAAGCCCTTAACAGGGGATGATAACAATACCAGATGGCATGGCCCTGGAGGTTTAATAACATTGAAAATAAGTTCCTTGCATATTTGGCAGTTATAGTATCAATTTTTACACAGGTACTATATGTTTTTCTTCTTTTCTTCTTACTAAAATCCCATTAACTTCAGCTAACATGCATCACTACTGGACTGGGGGAAACTGGATCCCTCCATCAGGCCTCCTTCAAGAGGGCATTGACTGGCAACCCATTAATCATACAATTTTGTTTCTAATTTACCTCTTTTATGTTTTTCATCCACGTCTCATGCCTTATGCCCTCAAATCTTACCTCATTATTATTTACACTATCAGCCAAAGTTTAATTCTCAACCTGCTAACTTCACCTTTATTAAAGCCATCTCAATTAACTTTTTTTTCAAAGAATCTACAGAAAATTTATTGAAATAATGAATTTAGAAAGATACAGGAGACAAAGTCAGTACAAAAATTAATTGTATTTTTATGTAGCAACAACTGAAAATGAAGCTTTTAAAATTTTGTTTTTATAGTATCAAAACATCTCAAACATCTAGAAATAAATCTAGGAAAAGATGTGCAAGATCACTAAAGGAAAAATACAAAGTATTATTTGGAGAAATGAAGGAAGACTGAAATTTAATGAAGGGATAAGCACATGATTTGGAAGAATCAATATTACAAAGACATAAATGAGTTCCAGATTTATTTGTAGATTAAGGCAATACCAAATAAAATCAAAGCAGTTTTTTTGAGTGTGGAAAATAAACAGATTCTAAAATTTATATGGAAATGAAAAGAATCACAACCAGTCAAGACACTTTTGAAGAATAAAAGGAGATATAACTAATTATACCAGATATCAAAATTTATTGAAAAGCTACCATAATTAAGACAATGCTGGTTTTTTTTTATTTTTTAAGACACATTGATTACATAAGTATTACACAGAAATTTTAGGAGTACCCATATGCCCCTCCTCCCACACCTCCCACAATCACCCACATATACATCCTTCATCAGTGTGGCACAACACCTGTAATAGATATACACATTTTGGGGATTTGCCATGAAGCATGGGCCACAGATCATATTGTAGACCACCCTCTCTCCCACACAGTTCTGCATGATACATGATGATATAAATGGCCTATACCTCCATTGCAACATCACCCCAGACAATTCCCAAGTCCTGAAAAAGCCCCTGTATTACAATTGCCCTTCCCTCTCCCTGCCCCCAAAGTATCCAGTGGCCTCTGGCTCCACATAATTTTGTAATTTCTTCCATTGCATGAATTACAAGTCTATAACAGGACACCAAGTCCACTCTTGTCCATAGTTCTTCCCCCAATCCCGATGAGTCTAGGATGGTGATATCTCCTCCACCACCAATGAGAGGGGGCTTATATCCTATGGATACGATGGAAGAGATTATCCTTCCTGCAGCTGCAGGCTCTCTCCATTCCCCAGGATAGCCATCATTCATCATCATCTCTCCACTACCAAAGCCCTCAGGAGACCCTTTGTTTGGGGTGATATCTATATTGGAAGCCTAGGAGGTCCTACTGGGATCTGCATAAGTGTTACCTCTTTGATGACCTCCTGACTCACTTTGAAGTCTCTATGGATAGATGGAATAAATGGGGCTGACCTGCCACATCCCAAAGAATACAAAGCTTCAGGGTGTCTTCATTTGAATCCTGAAGCAGCACCTCTTTATGATTGTGAAGACAGTCAATTTTGGGTGATGGCACCAGCCTTAGCCAGCTGCAGGCAGCTGGCGCTTGGTGCTGATGAGGTGGCACCTATCTGCACATACTCTCAGGCCTGTGTCCAAAGGTAGCTGATAGCCTAGCTTGTAGCTACTGTTCCCTAACCAATCCTGGGGCTGAGGACAGTTGAGGAACAATAACAGAGTATGTTACATAATCTAAGTGGCATGTTATATAACCTGATTGACATGTTATGCTTACCCTTATATCAATCTGTTATTGTATGCCAAGAATGAGACAATAAAAACCAACATTGCATCCTGAAGGGAAATGATTGTTTGCTGTGTGGCTGCTGCCTGGTATGGACTGTTATACTTCTCCTCCTTTTCTGTTTTATAACTTGTTCCCTGCACAGGTCCCTTTCTTTGACACAGTTAACAATTGGGGCAGTTGGCAGGATAAGGAGTTGCCCTGCACATCTGCCATACCTGCTGAGGAGAAGGTAGGGAATATGGGCCCTTGGTGACCACTTACCTGTATGTGGGCTGGGATGGCAGAGTGGCTGTCCCACTGGTGTACTTGTCCTCTGGAGATCCCAGAAAGCACACCAACTTCTTTACTAAGTGCTCTGCTGCAAGCTGAGCCTCTCTTAGGGGAGATGAAACTGCATGCAGCAGCTTCTTGGGTAGGATGGGTGTTCCTGTCCTGCTTTGGGACACTACAAAGGAAACACTGAAGCAAGTGAGCTAATTGCAGGAGATGGAGCAGTTATGTGGTCAAATGCAGCAACTGAACAGGAGAAAGAGCATCAGGATGAGCTAGTAGATAGTAGTTCTGAGGATGAATTTGAGGGAGGGGCTATAAAGCAAGCCCATCTGGTTGTTACTCAGAAGATGAAGCATGACCAGGATGTGGGCAGTGAGGGACTCCTGTGGGGCAACCCCATGTAGTCCAGCACACCATGTACCATCCCTACATGCAGGCAGAACTGGTTGATTTGGGATGGCTGTTTCAGCAGAAACCAGGAGAACATGTAGCTGCATGGTTGCTCCAGCAGTGGGAAGCTTGGGTGCATGGCAATTTGTGTCCTGGGACAGAGATTGAGAAACTGGCATCTCTAACAAGCCATCTGCTGTTAAGACAGGGACTGTCAAATGCCCAGCATGCTGGGGGAAATCCTAACTATCCCCTGATGGAATGGTTGTAGACTACATTTCACACTGTATAGTGGGATCCCAGTGAATTACCGGATGTGGTGAGTCGATGAGCAACCTATGCTGACTTAGTGCAGGTGGTTCAAGATGGGCATGTGTAATGCTATATTTAATCCTGGTAACCAAGGGCCAGATGCAGAACAGTTTAAAAACCAAATGAGAGATCTTTTAGTGCAGCATGCCACATCCCCATAGTTTGATTCCCTGATGGTGATTCTCACTCCACATGTTGTTCTACCAGTGCATGAAGTGACAGCTATGATGGCCAACTTAGGGGAGGCAGAACTTTTGCATAGACAAATGCATTCCATGTCCACTGAAGGAAGGGAAAGTTTCACACCCAGGCAAGCCGTGAAGCCAATGGGACAGAACTTTTGAAGGAGGCTGATTAAAGTGATGCACATGCAGATGTGGAATGATCTGTTGGCTTCTGGAGTGGATCAGGCAAAGATAGATGGGAAGCTGAATACAGACCTATTAGATCTGTGATGCCAGTTAGTGCCAATGCAGCACAATGTGCAGAAGTGAAAAACAGATAAGGGCAGTCATTCAATTAAGTGATTGTTTGACAACAGTCCCAGAGGGAACCCTGAGCTGGTATTTACCTTCACATAGGATGAAGGTGAAGACATCTGAGGTGGGGACCCTCAGAAAGACTGGAGGCCCTTTGTGGAACTAACCCACTGGTCCTCATAAAATGTTCAATTAGTTCTTGATCTAGTGGACACAGGAGCTGAATATATGCTCCTATGTGGACAATCTGAAAAATTGCCAGGCATGTACACCTCTGTAGATGCATATGAACAAATAGGCCAGACATCCTTATGAGTTGTCTGGACCAAGGTGATCTTGGGAATTGGTTGCCTACCCCTTCCCCAGGGAATTCTCAGTGTGCATCTCCTCCATACCAGAGTATATACTTGGTGTAAATGTGCTGTGCAATGTTACCTTGCAAACTACTGTTGGAGAGTTCCACTTTTGTGTATGAGTGGTTAAAACTGTAGTGCAAGGACATGTTTATCATCTACTGGTGACCTTGCCAGAGCCTTGCTGGACTGTTATGATAAAGCAATATAGACTACCAGGTAATTGTGATAAAATTACTGCTGCCATTAAGGAGTTGGCTAAATTTCATATCCTCTGGGAAGCATGCAGCCTCTTTAATGCTCCAGTATGGCCTGTGCACAAGCTGGATGGGACTTGGAAATGGCTGTTGGTTATTGAGAGTTGAACAAGGTGGTTCCTCCCTTCCAAGCAGCTGTGCCCTCTATTTTGGATCTCATGGACACATTGACTCTTACTTTGGGGATATATTTTGTTTTGGAATTGGCAAATGCCTTCTTTTCCATCATTATCACTGACACCACACAGGATCAGTTTGCCTTCATGTGGGAAGGACATCAACAGATTTTTACCATTTTGCCAATAGGATATGTTTATAGACCCACCGTCTGTCATAGTTTAGTGGCTAAAGACTTAGAGCAATGGAAGCGCTCGGGAACAATACAACTGTTTCATTATATTGATGATGTTATGTTAACCTCTGATTCTCTTGCAGATTTAGAAGCAGTGGTGCCCACACTGATCACTCAACTTCAGGAGCAAGGATGGATAATAAACCAGGACAATTGCAAGGGCCTGGCTTATCCGTCAAATTTTTAATATTGTGTGGTCAGGTAACATGAAAGTAATCCCAGAAGCCATTATTGATAAAACACAATCCTTTCTCTGCCCCACTATGGTGCAACACCATAGTTCTCTTAGGGTATTTGTGAGGCTTTGTGCCACAGGTCACCCAGATTTTGAAGACACTGTATAAGTTTACCCAAAAGTGGGCCACCTGGGATCGAACAAGTAAAGCCAAGATGTCATTTGAGGCCACCAAGTGGGCCATTAAACAGGCCCAGGCTTTCCTAGTGATGTACCCTATTCAGTTGTTTGAATTAGATGAACATATCACAGAAGAGGGTTATGGCCGGGATCTGTGGCAAGATACAGAACAACTCCATCAGCCAATTGGATTTTGGAGCCAACTGTGGAAACAAACAGAAAAACATTATAGTTTAATAGAAAAGCAGTTGGCCATTGTATGTGCCACAGCCCAGAGTGCTGAGATATAAGTGAGAGGCCCTGGTGAAAATATTCACCAACTACCCCATCGAAACCTGGGTACTCCTGTAGTGGAGTGGCTCAAATGGCAACCCTTACTAAGTGGGGTGCATATTTAGAGCAGTGAAGCACTTTTGCTTTCAGTCCTCTAAGTAAAGAACTGCAACAGGTTCTGGGACCCTAACGTGTGGGAGCATTGAGTCCCAAGGCAGAACTCCCATCCACAGCATCCAACCCTCCTTTAAGGCTGGGGAAGGGACAGTCCCAAAGTCTGCATGGTACACAGAAGTGGCCAATCAAGGCCAGTTTGCTCAGTGGATGGCTGTAGCAGTCCAACCTAAAACTGACACCATATGGTATGAAATGGGCTTTGGTCAAAGTAGGCAATGGGCCAAATTGTGGGCTGTGTGGCTTGTCATAGGAAAAGAAGAAAGCCCTTTAACTCTTTGTACTGATAGTTGGGTCATTTTTAAAGACTTTACAGTATGGTTACCAGAATGGAAACAAATGGATTGGCTTGTGGCCTATAGACCTATATGAGGAAGGCCCATGGTGGAAGATCTCTGGGAATTGGGGGCTTTCAAAGAGGTTGTGATATATTATGTGGCCATTCACCATCCACTGGCCTGGCCTGGAAATGATGAAGCATATCAGTTAATGAAATTAAACCTGAAGGTAAACACTGTGCAGGACATTGCCACATGGTTGCATCATAAATTGATGCATGTGGGAGTCCCCATCATGTAAAAACCACCCATTTATGGGGCTTATAGGTAAGAAGGACATGCCTATGGAAGGCATGTAGAGGATGCCCACAATGCTCTCTCATGCATGAATGGTCTTTGCCCCATGCCAAGGGACAGATTGAGTGTGGTTGAGTTTCTTTAACTCAGTGGCAAGTGGATTATGTAGGGCCACTGCCCTTGAGTGGGTGGTGTTGGTATATATTCACAGCTGTGGCTGCTGCCAGTAGTTTGGTATTTGTCTACCCCACTGCCCAAGCAACATAGGTCAGCACGATTCATGTTTTACCATTATGTGCCCCATATGGCCATCCCATGGTAATTGAAAGTAATTGGAGTACTCACTTTTGTGGGCAACATGTACAAATATGGGCCCATCAACAGGGAATTCAGTGGATTTTAATGTCCCCTATAATCCCCTAGCAGTGAGTATGATTGAGAGATACAATGGGTTATTAAAACCTGGATTACCCGCAATGTGTGCTGGACCACCATCCCTGCACAAATGGCACAAGAGGCTGTGGACTGTGGTCCAACAATTAAATGAGCACCCCCGACAGGGTGGAGTATCACCCATAGAAGCCCTATTGCATAGAGCAGTGGCTCTAATCCAGTTGCAAATTACAACAAAAGACACTTTACTGCAGCCCCAAATGGGGTCACTGGGACATATCCTGTTACCAACTGTGACTGTGCTCCATGGTGGAGAAACTAAAACCATGGTATGGCCTTGAATCTTGAAAGCACCTCATGTAAGGTGGCTCCCTCTTATTGCTCCCTGGGGAACAGTATTACAAAGGAAATTGTCAGTCACGCCTTGGATAACCAATGTTTGGCCCATGCAGGTAGAAGTGATGGTGCCATCAACAGGAGAAACCATTTTGAAAGGGATGTGTATATCAGCTCTCTGGCCCATAATGAGTTCCCCCATTTTGATGCATGTTGAGGATGTGGCATCACAGCCCTCAAAGGATGGGCCCAGTGTGTGGTACACTCAGCACAGCCACATGCCACAAAGTGAAACATTGCTGTTGTGGGATGAACGATAAGGTTGAATCCTCTTGGAAGGATATGTGTTACCCATTTTAGTCAGTCTTTCTCATTTGTCTTATTACCCTTAAGACACATGCCAACAGTTTCCTTGTTTGGGGCCATACCTATGCTCAAGTGTACAGCATGTCTCATGGTGGGTGTGTACAGAACTCCTGGCTAGTTCAATGGGAGGCCTCACATGGAGCATCACCCCCACCACCTGGGACAATTGGACCTGGCTGGAGACAGCTGACCAGATGACCCCACAGTGGGAAGCCATCCATCACAACATCAAATGCTAGGTGTACCAGTACACGGACTCAGCCCAGCTGTGGTTCAGCTATGTCATATATAATGGATGGGGCTGGATTCTTGCTGAACATTAGAGTTGCATAGCATCACACCTAAATGTATTGAACAAAAGGGGAACCCCCACCATATATATGTGTAATGTTACTCAGAATGGTTACAGGTGGCTCACATTGGTGGAATGGTCTACCATATGTAGATACAAAGCCCATGGACTGGCTGCCTGAGGGATATTTGGGGGTTTGTGGAACCCACAGGTGGCCATATCTTCCTGCTGATTGGACAGGGCAAT
>PVKH010042693.1:0-10799 GCA_004027955.1 Chaetophractus vellerosus | reverse complement strand
AGGGGTTTAAGCAAGGGACTGTTGTGATCCAATTTTTCAAAATCAAACTCTGGCAGCAGGATATTGGTGAAGTTAGAGTAGGAAGAGCAGCTAGGAGACTCTTCTAGTGAAGCAGAACAACACAGCATTTTGGAGTTGATCTGACAGAACAAGTTGATGGATTAGATGTAGGGGTGAAGGAAAGGTAAAATTCAAGGCTGCCTAGGTGCTTTTGACAGATTGGCGGGGAAACTCTGGGAGGAGATATTTTTTTGAGTAGGGGTGAGGCAAGAGTTCCATTTTGAGCTTTTTTTTAACCTTGTGGTACCTTTTATATATTAAATCATGGTAACTATATATATATATATATATATATGTTATTTATATTTATATAACAGTTTGAAGCTTAGTGGAATGGTCAGGGCTGGATTTAAAAATTTGGTAGTCATCAAGTTATTGCTAATATTTAAAGCTATAAGACTGGATCCAGGTGGAGAGTGTAGCTGGAGTAGAGGGCCTAGGACGTAGCCCCAGGGCAACCCACCACTGAAAGTCTGAAAGAAGGAAACCAGCCAATAAAAGAAGACTGAGATGGTACAAAGATTTTGGGGGAAAACCATCAAATGTGGCATCCTGTAAGACCCAAATACAGAATGTTTGACAAGGAGAGAATGCTCAACACTGTCAAATGTTGCTGAAACAACAAGCAAGATGAGAAGAGAAACGTGACTATTAGATATGGTGAAAATGGAGGCTACTGGTGACCCTAAGTTGAGCAAGTTCAAAGATGCTCAAGTAGGCATGGAACCTCCTTGGAGTCTATTGAGGCAAGAATGGGATGTGACAACCTTGAGATAATAGTCCTAGTTGTTGTGAAGGATAGAGAGCAATTGAGAAGAACTTGGATGGGGATATAAAGTCAAGGGAAATATTAGAATGCTAGTGAGATTGAGCCAATGGAAAAGGAGAAATTGATGGCATAGAGGGAAGGCATGTTTAACTGTAGAGGAGTCTTTGAGCAGGTGTTATGTTTTACAGAACACACTGGAGGGACCATCCTTAGAAAAGAATAGAACCTCCACACATTGCAATAGGAGGAAAATCAGAATATGAGTGTATAGATAAGGAGGTTGGTATACTTTGGAATATTTAAGACTATACAAAGAGCATGTGCATATTAAGGGGTACCAAAGCTAGGGTACATCAATTGCATTAGTGCTTGTATTTCATGTATGTAATATATATATGAAATTTATCAATTATTATCTTAGAAAAGAAGAACAAGTCAGTAGAGAGAGGGATTTGAGGGTATATCTTGGATATTGCTTTGCCTGATAGAAAATTTGATTCTTCAAGTTATCTCCATCACATCCTTGTATACTGAGGATCTGTGATTTACCAGTCTGATCATTTGATAATGCTACCAGACAGGAAGCTAGACTCCAAAATCTGCCTTTACCCTACCAGTTTAGTCTTCTCTGGATTCCTCTAGACCTCTAAGCTGTACCTCACAATATAATCAACATTTACTCATTACATATTTGTTTCCTGCTCATAGGTCTTATTGTCTCAAATGGATGTTAAGGTTTCAGGATGGGACCAAGTATTTTTCAATAAACTATCATTGTCTCTCCCACTGTGAAAAACCTCGTATTAGATATAAAGTAGGTACTTAATGAATGCTTGTTGACCAATTTATCTTTTAGAATTGAATGGCTAATAAAAAGTTTTATGCAGCAATTCCTTGGGTAACAGAATATGCATAATTCTTCATGGCACCTTATGGGCATTGCTGGGAGATGCTGAAATCATTCATCAATTTTCCCTTTTATATGCTGTTCAGTTAGTTTGTCTGGGGCAAGATCTAGAAGGTATATCAATCAAAAGCATAATAGTAAGCTGAATACAAGCTGTCTTCATACTAATGGTTTACATCCACTGTCAGAGAAAGGGCTTAAAGAAGGTATTCAAGGACAGGAATTTTTGAGAATGTACTAGTAAGGACTGAGAATTAGCCAGAGCTATTGTTTTCTGTAGCATAATGATGAATTTGAAATCCATTTAGCAATATCCTTAGTGAAAAAAAATTACTAAGGGAATATTTATTCATCATCATAGCCTATCTTGCAAGATCAAATTTTTCTCCAAAGCGGACTGAAAGTTTAGGAATTTGCAGGTTTTTCATTAGATTATGTGAGGCATAATTTTAGTTCCTAATAAGCCAATAACATATATTTAGATATTATTATATTGAGTTTAGAATACAAATATTGCTCATATATATATTTTAAGAAGTAATTTACCATTGTATTATTGTAACATTGCATACAATATTAACCATTAATTTTATTCAACAGGTTACTATGGAAAGTTAAGGAATTAGCAATCAGAGCAGCAGTTAATAAAAGGTCCCAGGTACTATGTATGGCAGTCCATAGAGTTTGAAGGAAGTGAATGATTATAGTATTTCAAAAATTTGACCCTCAAAATAAAATGTCACAGAATGAACTATTCAGTTTTTCCATGTTATATACAAATTGACAAAAATGTTACCTATAAAATAAAAGATATAAAGATATTTAGAATTTTGGATTGTATGAAACATATTCCAAAACTATCATTAGGAACCCTCCCTTCAGTGGAATCCCATGACATTAGAAAATACTAAGAGTTAGAATCTTTTAAAAGAATGTGTTGCATAAAATATTTTAATTAAATGATCTGATAACTTCCATAAAATGCACATGTATTTATAAGATTCCCATGTTTCAATGTTTATACATCTAAAGTGCTGACAAGAATAGTCACTAAATCTATAAGTAAGAAATGTTAAAGCCATCTGACTATCATTCTATGGCTCTATTCATTTTTCACTGACAGGGATTTTTATTTTGTTATATTTTAATCCATAAAACAGATTCTAACTGGTGGAAAAATAGCAAAGCTTACATTGTTCATTCAAAAAATAAATCTAGATCATTTAGAGCTATTTTTAAATTAACCAATAAACTATGAATCACTGATTTTGTGTGTGTGTTTGTGGGTTCTTGGCAGGAAAAGAAGATATGTTAGTAAGGATTTTTTAAAAAATCAACAGGAAAAAAAAGGTAGCGATATGAATCTTTCTTTTAAAGCTTTTCTCCCCTTGGAGACAGCCCACTTTATGAATCTTTCTTTTAAAGCTTTTCCCCCCTTGGAGACGCATACCTTAAAAATGGAGGTTAATAAGCAATTAACAGCATAGCCTTAACTAAAATCTGCAAATGTGATAGTATAATATCTTGGTAAATATGAGAATTTTGCGAGCCATAAAATTAATGACTTTGATATGTGTAAGATCAATGGACATGACTTATCACTATTTAATATGAGTTTTAATTTTTAAATGCAAGTCCAATGAAAAACTGTACTGCATAGGAAAATTGAAATTTCAATAGAGACAAGACAAAAGAAACAAACTTTATATTAAAGTACCTTTAAGAGGTTATACTTACGCAGCGACCTCTTCTTTTGACAATCCTTTGAAATTTGCCTCCAGATAATGATCTATGTCATCTTTTTCTTTGATCAACTGAGACCTAAATGAAATGGAAAGAAATAGTAAAAATACTGCTTTTTCAGGTTGAAAAGCTACCAAATATATAAAATGCCACCTGGGGAATAGAAATAGTCAAGGCATAATACCATATAAAATAACTGTTTTGCAGTAGCTTAAGTGTTAGGTTGTTGATTGATAATTTCACAATCCTAAGTTTTCTGAATGGAAAAAAACAGGGAAGAATATTAAACCCAGAGTGTAAAGTAATAAATGATCATCAAATTAAAATAATCTGCCTTCTTAAATAAACTGAGTTTTCTCCTTGAAGCTCATAAATCTTCCATTTTGCTCACATTGTTTTAGTTTAACTTTCCAATTATGGAAGTCATATTTTGCTTTATACAAATTTGCAAAATTTATTTGTTCCAAACAGTAATAAATATTTTCTGAAACTGTTGGAGCGTTTTTTATTACACATAAAACTCAAATTATTATTAAAGTTTCAAGGTGCAAAATGATTTTAAGAAGACTTTACTGAGAAATTTATTGTACTTGTAGGGTAGTTAGTTTTGCATTTTCAAAAACAAGCATACTATTAACATGTCGTAACCACGGGAGATGAGGACAAACAAATATCTGTGTTTTATTTAGAAACTATAAAAGAATGTTGATACAAAATTTGCCTGAAATGGTTACGATAAATATGTTTTTTTAAAATGATGAAATGAATGCAAGGAAAAGTTTTCTTTAAAATTCATCTCATTTTAGAACTGTGAGACTGGGTTATGTTTTTGTTCACCTTGGAAATAAAATGTAATCTAATCATTAAAAAAAGACAAGAAGAATAGCTTTTTTAGACTTTCTACATATTTCACGTTATTCGAAATTGCAATGGAAAATAAGAATAAGAACAAAAATATATAAGAATACACATACATACACACATACACACACCAGAATTATGTATCTATTGACAAATTCCTCAGCTACAGAAAATGAAAATTTTGTTTTGCTATTTTCAAAGAATTTTTATGTTAGTTTAGCTGAAGACATTAATTTTGGGGTTTTGGTATTTTCTAGAAATACTAAAAATGAGGTACCAGTCCTTCTCAGGATTTAAAATACTTTGATCATTAAAGCCTTGCAGGAATTGAAGACTATGCATCTAAAGAAAATAATCAAACTTAGATATGCAAATTATTTATATTGATAACGTGTATTTCTAAAAACCAATAAAAAATTTAAATGGCAATATCTAAATAACACAATCTCAATTAATAGTCATATTTATGACAAAATACATCAGGTTTTATGTATCCTGCAGTTTCTCGGCTACAATTCCAGGAGCTCAGCAGTTGCTCACTGGCAGCAGCACTTTGATGAGGCATTTTCAGGCTCCAGCTTCATTTCAGTAGCTAAATCTGCCTGTCAGTCCACCCAAGTATCCAGGCTGCACCTTTCTCCAAAACAGAAATCTGCATTCAGGACTTTGCATATTAGAAGCCATGCACCTTTCACTCCCCAAACTTCTGCTTTCTATTCTCCATGATCACACACATTTTTTTAAAAATGAAGCATAACTCCAAAGTCCCGTGGGAACCATGATATCATGGGGATAGGAAATAAAATGATCAAAAGAGCACTAGTTTGATAAATAAATATGTTCTTAGTACTTGAATGAGATTAATCAATCCCTTTGAAATAGCAAATTTGGATATTCTGGATATAATGAAATACCCTTGTCTTTTCTTTAAACATAATTTTATTTCCTGTGATATGTTATTGATGTTACTTACCGCAGGAAATTCACCTTGTAGGAAAGGAAATGAAAACAAGGTGCACATACCTTGGAATTTTCCCAGGGGTGCATGGCAGCTTCTGCCTGGCTAAAGACGTGAGCCTGGGGCGTGTCACGGGTAATGGGGGCAGGGTGGTCATTTCCAACTACAAAAAAAAAAAAGCAAAAATGGCATTTTTTAAAGAATAAATCTTTCAAAGACTCTTTAAAACATTGTAAGAGATGCACCGACTGTCATGAGCTGAGCATGTCTCTGTAGAGCTATAGCTGTTAACTCAGGATTGATACTTGGTGAGTAGATTCTGCAGTTGGCCTCTCTCATTATTTTCTCTTACTGTCTGCCTTTTGGCCAATTTATTACCTATCTGCATCTCCACCACAAAATTGGTTTAGGAGAAAATTTTATAGATGAATGGAAGATCCAACCAGTAGCTTTGGTAAAAGTACTGTGAAGAGGCAGGGTTGCAATGAAAGAGCTAAGGTTTTTAGGACAAATATGGATTTAAAATGCTTTGCTCTCATTACAATCAGTGATTGAAAATTGCTCATACATTGCTGTTTTCTCAAAACTTTATGACAGATAAAGGCTTTGCCTTAGAAGGGACAGATGCTAAGAACAATTCTCAACAAGGCAGCAGCTGCCCTGAGAAAGCAACCAGGTACAACAGTGTAACAAATCACTTCAGAATATAGTGGGTTAAAAAAAGACTGGTTAAAACAATCATTTTATTCTCTCTCACGTTTTACGTGGGTCAGGATCTAGGAGCAGGCACCAGAGATGGCTTTTCTCTGACCCACAATGACCAGGGCTCCTGCTGGGCAAGACTCACAGGCAGGGGTTACCTCAGTGGTGGGGGAGAGGTCTGGTGGTTGCTACTGCTTCTTGCCTGGGACCTCAGCGGGGCTGTCTGTCAGAGCACATGTGTGTGGCCTCTTCAGATGGCCTGGCTTTCCTCACAGCACGACAACCTTAGACTTCTTATGTGGCAACTCAGGGCTACAAAGACAACTATCCCAAAGCAAAGCCAGATGGGAGCTGTATTCTGTTGTAGGATCTGGCCTTGGTGACTTAGCTCGTGTCACTTCCCCAGTGATAAGAGGCCTGCCCACGTTTAAGGTGAATGAACACAAACCCAACCTACTGAGGGAAGAATGTCCAAGTCATATTATATTTTGTCCTGGCTATCTTTGAAAACTACAAACTGCCACAGTGGGGAAAGTATCTGAGCTATAATAAAGGTGGGTCTATACAATCAAGATATCTAACTCTTACTGCAAAGAGGAAGACATGTGGACATGATGTCTATAGACTTAGAAAAGTTTTCACATGTTGCTAGGACTCTCAGATGCAGAAGAACCCACACTTCTACAGCTAAACAGAGAGGCATCAAAAAGGCTAGACCCTCCTGAGCCCACCACCACTGTTCTACTACCCTTGATCTTTATCCTTAGCCCACCAAACAACTGGAAGATTTGTTTCGAGTTTTTCAGCATTTAGTACCTGTATAGACTAGGAAACAATCAATCTGGTCCTTAAATATATGCAGCAGACACTGGGCTACCATCTGGTGCCAGGGGCTGTTGTAGGTGCTGGAGACTCATCAGGAAACAAGAAGACAAAAATCTCTGACCTGATGGAAATTACATCCCAGTGGCAGATGTGGAGAAAAATAGACAATGCACAAAATAAATAAAACTATGGAAGGTCAGATGATGATAAGATCTTTAGAGAAAAATGAAGCAGGGAACTGGAAACTATCTACATGCTCACCAGTACCAAAGGGATAAATAAAAGCAAAAAAAAAAAAATGCAGTCAAAGAAGTTAGGGAGAAATTCTGGGTGGAGTCCTGATGGTGTAAGGCCTTGTGGGTTACTGTAAAAACTCTGGCTCCTATTCTGATTGAGATAAGAATTAATAGGAGGATTTTGAGCAGAAGAGTGACACGATTCAATTTGTACCTGAAAAGAATCCAGTCTGGTTTCTCTTGAGAGATTAGATTGTAGGGGTAAGATTAGCTGGGAGGCTACTCTGAAATCTGAATGAGATGGCGGTGGTTCGTGTAGAGAGACATGTTCAGACCCAAGGTTTTCAGAGCACCTGTAGAGTGCTGAGACACAATGTTTCCCTAGTGCTACAAAGGAGAGAGAGAGAGAGAGAGAGAGAGAGAGAGAGAGAGAGAGAGAATGAACGAGCAAAGATTTGAAGGAAAATCTTTTGAAATTCACTGTAAAAATGCACAGTTTTGTGTTTCCGGAAAGATTCTTACCCTAACCTAAAACTAATTTTTCAGATTATTAAACAAAATTCTATTGCAGATCAGGTTTTTGTTTTAGATAAAATATAATCCTGATATTACCCAGATTATTAGGACTTGGTATGATCCATTAAACACAATGTCCACTTATTTTCATGTAACATAGCTTAAAAGCAGACAGCCTAATACAAATGCTAATACATTAACACTAGAAGATTATTGCAAACAAACATTAGAAGAGTATTGTATTATGCTTCATAACTTCATAACATAATGATTTAACTCTAATTTTTAAAAAATCATTTTTCTGCTCAACGTTATATCAACTTATTACTTAGTTACTAAGTTATATCAACTGATTACTTGAGTTAGTTCTGATAACCAGAACTTTATCAACAAATGGCAAAATTATACTGAATATGTGGTAAGAAGTTATGACCAACACATGGTGGACCGCTGTGGTTTGAAGAGTCAACTGAAGCTCCCTCAAGCCTACTCTCATGAACTCACATCAAAGAGTGAGTGTTTCAGAGTTTTCCAATGGCAAATACAAGCCATCTCAGTCCTAAACCCTCACCCGTCTAGCCCTAGTGATCTTCTAAAGAGAAGGAAGGAAACAGAGTATGCTTGCTTCTGTTGGGCCATTCCAATCTCCTAATTAAGGCTCTTAGTTCTGAGAGCTCCATAATGCTAACCCAGGCATCGAGCAATGGGTATTGGGGCCTGGGTGATCTCTGCAAAATTGCAGGGGCCTTCGAAAGCTCACCAAGGAGCTTAGAAATGAAACAGGACTTGCAATTTCTCCAAATATTAAGAAACTCAGCTGCTTAGACAGACAAAGGGACCAGGCTCCAGAAGCTCTGATCCAACCTAAATATCCCATCAAGGTGGGCATTAGCTCCCCAAAAGCTGGCCCACAGTCTGCTATATGAAATTTATCCTTTTTGAGGTTTACTTGGAATAGACAATTTTTGCTAGAAAATATAAGCATCTAATGTAATGAAATGCAACTCATATACATGGAGAGGAATATGTCCTCTTTGTCACACAGATCAACTGAGTTTTTTTTTGTTTTTTTTTTTAAGTTCTCAGTCAACGTCTCTACCATTAAAGTTTCAGCTGCCAGTTCCTTCATTTTGCTCTCCTCTGATCTGAGAACATTAGCAGCAGGAGCACCTTTACTCTTAAATTTAGTTTAATGTAAGTATTGCAAACCCTGCTGGCAAGCCTCAAGGCACAAACTCTGAATAGGGAGTAGTCAGACCTGAATGATAAAATGGGAAAAAAGTTATTAACTGAATGTTGAAAAAAATATCTCTCCACCAATCTATGTAGGAAAGTTTAAGCTCAGTTAGGGTGGAGGTTGAGCAGGCTCTAAACCCCACACCCTCCCTTTCCAGTGCCTGATGGGAAAAGGTATTTTGTTTTGCATAATCAATACATGGCCACATAAGAGTATTTTGTTTCTGCCAATACTATGTGAACTGAATTTTATGATACAAATATTAGAAATGCATCAAATATTTAAATGGATCATGTAACAAATTATTTTCTTATCTAAGCAATATCTTTTATAAGTTCAGTCTTATTTATGCTGTAGTTTCTTAAAGTAGCTGTGTTCTAGCACGTAGAAGCAGCCAAATGGGTGTAAAATCTAAGCGTGTTTAGGGGTCTGTCATTTCAGGCTTAAAATTATATCTGTCCAGTGAAGAAAGCCTTTTGTTCTTTGGTAATATGAGTTGTCTTATTATTCCTGGTATTGGCCAGACGGTGCTTCCAGCTCCTGGGTGAGCTCCAGCCTAGACTCAACCATGAGAAAGGGGCTAGAGCTTTTGGGTGACTGATATAGGTCTGTAGCAGAAATGGCACATACCACCCTGAACAGTTCAACACCATGGAGGAAAGCACAGGAGCAGGGTGTGGCTGCAGGTAGGGGAATTGCTCAGGCTCCGGAGAAGAAGAATGAGGGGGATCTCTCTGGGTGGTACCAAAACAAGCTGAGCTCCAGGAGCTCAGACTGAATCAGCCTGTCAGGAGGTTCCAGAGGCAGCTCCCCTCCATGCCAGCAAGTAGGTGGTGCTACATGTGGCACGAGGGGTGCTGAGACAAAGATCAAAAGGCTGCCCGCAGCCATTCCACTGTGGGTATTCAGAAGAGATTTGGTAGAGTCTTTGATCTGCTGGTTGGCTCTTGTATCAGTGTTACAGTCTCTAAGTTTGCTACCCCCACTCCCTCCATGCAAAGACAAATGAGAATGCAGAAACATAGGATGAAAGGTTTGAGTGTGCTGGGTCAGGGTGAATGCGTCCCATGGTGTGAGTTTAAATTTCTGGCCCACAAGTAAAATTCTTCAAAGAGGAACCCTCCTGTCCAATATCCCCAGAGATCCTCCCATCAGGAAACACAAATGAAAGGGAGGCCCAGCGCTGTGAAGACAGGAGCTACTTGGACAGTGACTATGTCTGACTCTGATCACTGTCTCTAGGGCTCAGGCACTTTGGGGTAGGTACCACTAATTTCTTAAAGCTCAGATGTGAGAAAGCAGCTGATAAACTACTGCAAGCAAGTTTGTTAACAAGATAGTTAAAAATAAATATGATTTCACCACCACCAGCACAATAATTATTTATAAGAATTAGAACTTTTCATTTTATACCATGTTATTTTACTATGAAAGATTAAAGAAAACCACAGAATAAATATCATTTAATTTGCTCCTAGAGAAAAAAATAACAAAAGGAAGTTTAAAGAGTTGCTAAAGAATGTGTACGCCTTGTATTCTTACAATTTTTGGACTCTCTAGTAGTCTGTGGTGGATAATTAAATAGGCTATTAAATAAAATAAATAGAAATCACTCATATCCTAACAACTGACATTTATCGAAGGTTAAATAAAAACAAAGCAGGAAAAGGGTTTGAAGGCAAGCCACATTTCACTTGACTTACATTTGGAGATTCCTGCCAAGAGACTCTCCAGAATTCTAATACAGACTTCAGCCTGAAAATCAGGAAAGCAAAGAATATACCAGAAGAGAGAAGAAAACAATTAACCCCTAACCCCCTGCCCCTCTCCCCCAAGCACAGAGTAAGTTTCTTTCTTACAACAAATACCAAGGACCTACTATGTGTTTAGATGAACTAAAACAATCCTAAAATGTAGAGTCATGAAAAGAAACAATCATTAATTCAATGAAATGCCAATACATCTGAAACATGTATATGTAGTTA
>PVKH010042692.1:0-10798 GCA_004027955.1 Chaetophractus vellerosus | reverse complement strand
GACCATGATGGAATGAGCTGTAAATCAGTAATACACAGGAAAGGGGGAAATTCACAAATATAGAGGGGCTAAACAACACACTCCTAAACAATCAGTGGGTCAAAGAAGAACTTGCAAGAGAAATTAGTAGATATCACAAAACAAATGAAAATGAGAATATAACTTATCAAAATTATGAGATACAGTGAAGGCAGTAGTGAGAGGGAAATTTTTAGCCCCAAGTGCCTGTATTAAAAAAGAAGAAAGAGCTAAAATAAAAAACCTAACTGAACACCTGGAGGAACTAGTAAAAGAACAGCAAAACAATCCCAAAGCAAACAGAAAGAAATCGCAAAAATTAGAGCAGAAATAAATGAAGAGAGAGAAAATCAACAAGACCAAAATTTTGTTATTTGAGAAGATCAATAAAATCAACAAACACTTAGCTAGACTAACAAAGAAAAAAAGAGAGAAGATGCAAATAAACAATTTCAGGAATTAAAGGGGGACATTACAACTTACCCCAAAGAAATAAAAAGGATCATAAGAGGATTTTATGAGGGGAGCAGATGTTGCTAAGTGGTTGACTGCCTGCCTCCCACATATGAGGTACCGGATGTAATCCCCAGTACCTACAAAAAAAAAAAAAGATATTATGAGAAACTATATGCCAACAAATTAGATAACTTAAACGAAATGGACAAATTCCCAGAAATGCACAAAACCTACATTGGCACTACATAAAATATAAGAACTCAACAAACCAACCACAAGTAAAGAGATTGAGTCAGTCATCAAAAGTCTCCCAACAAAAACGGTCCAGGACCAGATGACTTCACAGGTGAATTCTGCCAAACATTTTGAAAAGAATTAATACCAATCCTGTTCAAACTCTTCCAAAAAATTGAAAAGTGGGGGGTGGGAATTACTAAAAACTTTTTATGAAGCCAACATCACTCTAATACCAAAGCCAGATAAAGATACAAGAAATGAAAAATACAGACCAATCTCACTAATGAACATAGATGCAAAAATTTTCAGCAAAATTCTTAAAAATCAAATCCAACAGCATACTGAAAGAATTATACACCATGATCAAGTGGGTTTTATTCTTGGTATGCAAGGGTAGTTCAATATAAGAAAATCAGTGAACCTAATACACCATATTAACAAATTGAAGGGAAAAAAAAACACATGATTATCTTGATCGATGCAGAAAAGGTATTTGACAAAATCCAGCATCCTTTCTTGATAAAAACACTTTGAAAGACAAGAATAAAAGGAAACATCCTCAACATGATAAAAGGCATATGTGAAAATCCCACAGCCAATATCGTACTCAATGGGAAGTGGTTGAAAGCTTTCCCTCTATGATCGGGAACAAGACAAGGATGCCCACTCTCACCACTGTTATTCAACATTGTACTAGAATTTCTAGCTGTAACAATTAGGCAAGAAAAAGAAAAGGCATCTGAATTGGAAAGAGGAAGTAAAACTCCCACTATTTACAGATGATGTGATCCAACATTTAGAAAATTCTGAAATTTCTACAGAAAAGTTATTGGGCTAATAAATGAGTTCAGCAAAGTGGTAGGATACCAAATCAACACACAAAAAATTTGTAGTGTTTCTATACATGAGTAATGATCAAGCTGAAGAGGAAATCAAGAAAAAAATCCATTTACAGTGGCAACAAAAAGACTTGAATATCTGGGAATTAATTAAACCAGGAATATAAAGGATCTGGATTCAGCAAACTACAAACCACTGCTAAAAGAAGACCTAAACAAATGGAAGGACATTCTTTGTTCATGGATTGGAAGGCTAAACATCATGAAGTTCTACCCAAACTGATTTATAGATTCAATGCAATCCCAATCAAAATTCTAACAGCCTACTTTACAGAAATAGAAAAGTCAATTACCAAATTTATTTGAAAGAGAAAAGGGGTCCCAAATAGCCAAAAACATCCTAAAAAAAGAAGAGCAAAGTTACAGGACTCGCACTTCTTGACCTTGAAGTGTATTATAAAACTACAGTGTTCAAAATAACATGGTATTGGCATAAAGATAGACACATTGATCAATGGAATCGAATTGAGAGTTCAGAAATATACTCACACTTCTATTGTCAACTGATTTTTGACAAGCCTACCAAGTCTACTTTTCTGGGGCAGAACAGCCTCTTCAACAAATGGTGTTGGAAGAACTGGATATCCATAACCAAAAGAATGAAAGAGGACTCCTATCTCACACCTATTTAAGAGTCGACTCAAAATGGATGAAAGACCTAAACATAAAAGCCGGGACCATAAAATTCCTAGAAGATAATGTAGGGAAACATCTTCAAGATCTTGTGGTAGGCAGGAGGTCTTTTAAACCTTACACCCAAAGTGTGAGCAACAAAGAAAAAATAGATAATTGGTACTTCCTCAAAATTAAACACTTCTGTACCTTTGTATAGTGGGTAAGAAGGCAGCCTACTCAATGGGGGGAAATATTTGTAAATCACACAACTGACAAGGATCTAATATCTATGGTATATAAAGAGATCCTACAACGCAACAATAAAAAGGCTAATGACCTGATTTAAAAATGGCAAAAGACCTGAGTAGACATTTTCCTAAAGAAGAAATACAAATGGTGAAAAAACACATGAAAAAATGTTCAACAATATAGGCTATTAGGGAAATGCAAATCAAAACTACAATGAGATATCATTTCACATCTACTAGAATGGCCATTATTTAAAAAACAGAAAACTCAAGAGTTAGAGAGGACGTGTGGATATAGGAATACTTATTCACTGTGGTGAGAATATAGAATGGTACAGCCACTGTACAAGTCTGTTTGGCAGTTCCTAAGGAAGTTGGATATAGATCTGCCATGTGTTCCAGCAATACAACTACTAGGTATATCCCCAGAAGATCTGAGAGCAGGTACATGAACAGACATCTGCACACTGATGTTCATAGCAGCATTATTCACAATTGCCAAAAGATGGAAATAACCCAGATGTCCATCAACTGACAAATGGATAAACAAACTGTGGTATATACACACGATGGAATATTATTCAGCTGTAAGAAGAGATGAAGTCGTGAAGCGTATGACAACATGGATGAACCTGAAAGACTTTATGTTTAGTGAAGCTAGCCAGGCACAAAAGGACAAATATTGTATGTTTTCACTGTTATGAACTAAATATAATGAGCAAACTCATGGAGTTAATAGCTAGAATTTTAGTCACCTAAGAATAGAACATGGTTAGGGAATGGAAAGTTGAGGTTTAATCTGTGCAGAACTGGTAAAAAGTTTGTTTGTAAATGTTTGGAAATGAATAGAAATTGTGAAAGCACATCACAAGTTTTGTAATTAGTAGCACTAACGTATGGGTTTGATAGTGGTTGAAAAGGGAAAGTCTAAGGCTGTATAGCACAGTGAACCTACTTATGAAAAATGAATATGGTTAATAGTGCATGTGTAAGAATGTTTTTCTCTGAAACAGAACAAATGCATGTTAATATTATAAGAGGTTAATACCAGGGTGTTATTTGGTCAAAAATACAACCAAAACAAAACTATGGACTGTAGTGTATGGTAATGTATTAATAATCTTCCATCAATGGTTAAAAAAAAAAAAAGGAAACATGCTCAGTGAAAGAAACTAGACAAAAAGTACTACATAGTGTTTGACTCCATCTATGCAAAATGTAGACACAAATATATTTCAGAGATGGAAATAGATTAATAGTTATGCATGGCAAGGGAAGGATACAGAGATGGAGAGGTGACCTCTAAGGGGTAAGGTTTTTGTGTGTGTTTGTTTTTGTGTGTTTTTGTTTTTGTTTTTTCTTTTTCTTTTTTTTTTTTGAGTAATGAAAATGTTCTAATATTGATTGATGTGATGAATGTATAACTCTATGATTATACAAAATGCTATTGATTATATGCTTTAGATGAATTATATGATTTATGAATATGTTTCTATAAAATTGATTACAACATAAAAATACTGCATTGTTTTAAAAATCCTGTTTTTAGCATGATTTCATGTATTTTGTAAGTAGCTACCTTACTGAACTTGCTTATTAAAATTTTTCTGTTAATTATCCTGAGTTTTTCAATTGGTGAGTGTGTTGAATTTCATTTCATTTGTTTTTCCATCTATAGAGATAATGTTTATCTCCTTTATACTTTAGTGTGGTAAATTATACAGTACACTTCCGTGGTGGATTGAATTGTGTACCCCAGTTTGGACATGTTCTTGGTCTCAGTCCACATTTTGGTGGATGGGGATACATTATAAATAAAATCTCCTTAATATTACTTTTACTACAATTAAGGTGTGGCCCTACTCAATCAGGTTTAGATTTAATCCAATTAAGGGAATCATTTATAAGCCCAGTGAAAATCAGATGGAGGAAGAAGCCATGGAATTGGCAAGAAGCTGGAAGTCCATAGAAAACCCGAAAGAGAAAGAAGACATCGTCATGTGCATTGCCATATAATAGAAAAGCCAAGGAACCACAAAGATTGCCAACCAGAAGATAATGACCATGGGAGGAAGAAAGCTTCCTAACCTCTGAAACTGTGAGACAATGAATTCCTGTTGTTAAGATAACCCATTGTATGGTGTCTGTTTTAGAAGCTAGGAAACTAAAACAGTTTTTGGTACCAGAAAGTGGGGTACTGCTATGACAAATACCTAAAAGTGTAGAGATGACTTTGGAATTGGGTGATGGGTAGAGGCTGAAAGAACTATGAGGTGCTTGATAGAGAAAGCCTAGATTGCTCTGAAGAGATTTTTGATAGAAATATAGATGCTAAAGCTACCTCCAACTAGGCTTTAGAAGGAAATGAATGTGTTATTAGATATTGAAAGAAAGGTGATCCTTGTTATAAAGTGGCAAAGAACTTGACAAAATTGTGTTCTGATGTTGGATTGAAAGTGGAACTTGTAAGTCATGAACTTGGATATTTAGATGAGGAGATTGACCAAGATACATATGGAAGGTTCAGCTTATAGTAAAATGTGAAAGGAAAAGGATAAGCTGAGAACTAAACTCTTAAGCCTAAAGAAACAAGAAATTGATTATTTAGAAAATTCTGATCCTATCCAATGTGCTCTGAGATTAAAGCCAGAAGCGGCTCTATCAGGGACCTCTATGAGCTCCTGGGATTGAGGCTCCAGAGGACAGGGTTCCATGTGAGGGTTTAACTGAACAACCCTTCACGAAGAGCATGTGGCTAAACATGGATCCAGTTAGCCATTTCAGTGGAAATCAAGATTCTAAATGCATATCCATGAAGGATCTGTGAAAAGTCCTATTGTCTAATGGCTTAGACCCACTTAAACTACACACAAAGCCAACAAGAGTTTTGCAAAATGTGTATGAGCAGAACCACTGCCAGCCTGGACTAAAAGGGACAGAGAAAAGATGAATTGAAGGAAGAATAACTTCAGAAGCAGAGCTATGGAAGCAAAGGTCTGAACCAAAAAGATCTCAGGCTAAGAGAGCAGGCCCACCCATGTGTGTAGAAAGGGCTGGTCTACCTCTGCACTAGAGGAGGCAGGCCATCAGCCCTGGCACTTAGAGGGTGCTGGCCTTGGGCCCTGTTATTTAGGGAGAGTGCTGTCACCCCAGTGCTTGAAGCTGGCGGGGCCTGTGCCCTGGCATTCACAGAGAGTCTGGCTCACAACCCAGTGCTCTAAGAGGGTAGGGCTTTCACCCCAGTGTTCAGAGAGAGTATGGCCACTACACAAGCACTTGGACGGGGTGGGGCTCTTGCTTCATCTAAAGGACAAAACCTAGGGAGCTGATGTAGCTCAGTGGTTGAGTGCCGGCCTCCCACATATAAAGGACAAAACCTCAATCTGTAGAAGACTTTCAGATCTTGAAATGAAATGGAGTTTGCCCTGCTGGATTTTAGACTTGTTTGGGACACATGACCCGTGCTTTCCATCCAATTTCTCCCTTCTGGAATGGGAATGTTTATCCTATACCTGTCCCTCCATTCTGTATTGGGAGCAGATAACTTAAATTCTAGGTTTCACAGGTCTATCAGATAGAGAATTTTTCCCTAGAAGGGACCACACCCATAACTGATTTTAATGAGACTTTGTACTGAGCATTGTCACTGAAATGACTTAAATCTTTGGGATGTTGTGATGGAATGAATGTGTTTTGCATATCAGAAGTACATGTCTTGGGGCCAGCCATACAGCCCAGTGGATAGGGTGCCAGTATACCACATGGGAGACCCCGGGTTCGGTTCCCAGGGACCTCTCCTAGCGGGCAGACCGCCTTGAGAAGGGCAAGCTGCCATGGGCGGGCCAGAGCCGCCGTGGGCAGGGCAAAAAGCTGCCACGGACAAGGCAAAGCCGCCACGGGCAGGGCAGGTCCCCCGCGAATGAAGCGCAGCCAGCCACCCGCGAACTGAAGCAGAGCTAGCTGTGAATAGAAGCAGAAGCCGCCCACAAGCGGGGAAAGCTGCGCCTGCGCAGTGACCGACCTCGGCACGTCGCCGCAATGGGGGGGGAGGGGAGATATGTAATAAAATAAATAAATAAATAAATAAATAAATAAATAAATCTTAAAAAAAAAAAAGAAGTACATGTCTTTTGGGGGTCCAGAGGGAAGACGGTGGTGGATTGAATTGTGTACCCCAGTTTGGGTATGTTCTTGGTGTTGGCCTGCATTCTGATGGGTGTGGATCGATTTTAAGTAAGATCTCTTCAAGACATCACTTCAGTTAAGATGTGACCCAGATGAATCAGGCTGGGCTTTAACCTGGATTATGGGAGTCCTTTATAAGCAGAGTGAAACTCAGATAGGGGGAGGAGCCACATGGAGTAACCCAGAAGCCAGAAGTCAACATAATCCAGAGGAGAAAGAAGATCACATTACCATGTGCATTGCTATGTGACAGGAAAAACAAGGAACCCCAAAGATTGCCAGACAAAATAGGCAGAAGATACCAACCCTGGTAGGAAACAAGCCCTCTAGCCTCTAAAAGCATGAGTCAATAAATTACTGTTATTCAGCCAGCCCATTGTATGGTATTTGTTTTAGCAGCTAGGAAACTAAAACAACTTCCAAATACTAAACTATCCTTTATTTCCTAAAATGAGCCCATTTAAATGTCATTTATTAATTTTTAATATATTGCTAAATTTAATAGGCTTACATTTTTTCTAGGATTTTTAGATTTATTTTATATGTTATTTTCTTCTTTCTTTGCAAGCAAATATTTGAGGGTTTCTATGTAGGAGATACTGTGGAAAGAGCCGTGGACAGAATTGATATCCCTGGCTTTGTGGAGCTTCTAATCTAGACAGAGAAAACACACTTTAAGCATGATTATCTATAATAAAGTAAATAATTACTATTTTGCAAAGTGTAGTGAAAAAGTAGTGGTGCTGTTGGAGCATATACCAGGGGTCTTATCCTAGTTCAATATTTGGGGAATAACTTACCTGAGAAAGAACTGAAGGATGAATAAGAGTTGGGGGAGGAGGGAGCACTCTAACAAGGAGACATTGCAAAGTCTAGAGGTGGGAGAGAGCAAAATATGCACTAATGGATGAGAAAAGTCCAACATGACTGGAAAAGAAAAGTGGCTCAAGAGAAAGATGGAGAGGGGAGCAGGTGTCGCTCAGGGATTTGAGCACCTGCTTCCCATATGCGGGGTCCTAGCTTCAAGCCCCATACCTCCAAAAAAAAAAAAAAAAAAAAAAGCTGGAGAGAAAAGTAGGGGTTAGATGTTATAGGACCTTCTTGCCTTATTAAGCCTTTTGGATTTATTCTAATGCCTTTAAAAATTCATTGAAGCTTTTTAAAATCAACTTTGAAATATAATTCATGTACAATAAAGTGTACCAATGTTAAGTTGTAAAGTTATGTTTTGAGAAATATATCCTACTGTATAGCCACCATCCCCAATAAAGATACAGAACATTTCCATCACCCTGAAAAACTCCCTCATGCCCATTTTCAGTCAATCCCCCCATCTCTAGCCTACCGTGAGATTTCTGTCTATAAATTGGTTTTACGTGTTCTGTAATTTCATGTCAATAGAACCATACTTCTGTGTCTGGCTTCTTTCACTTAGCATAATATTCTTTGAGCTCCATCCATGATGTTGCATCCATCCAAGATGGTTCCTTTTTATTGCTGAGTAGTATTCTATTGTATGACTATACTATAATTTATTTATCTTTTCACCAGTAAATGGACACCTGGGTTGTTCCAGATTTTTGTGTTATGGATATTGTGGCTATGAATACTTGAGTATGAGTCTTAGTGAGAACATGTTTTCATTTCTCTTGAGTAAAAACCTGAGGAGAATTGCTGAGTCATATGGTAAGTATGTTTAATTATATACAAATGTCCAGACTGTTTTTCAAAGTGGTTGTACCATTTCACATAGCCACCAGCAAATATATGAGAATTCTAGTTGTTTTACATACATACTCAATACGTGTCAGTCTGTTTAATTTGGAAATGCAAAGATCCTGGAATAGCTAAAACACTTCTATTTCATGATCTTTATGCTAGTCTTTTAATCAGGTGATATATGTCTTCCAGCTGTTTTAGCTATTCTAGGACTTCTGCATTTTTATGTAGATTTTAGTATAACTTTGCCAATTTCTCCAAAAAATGAGGGTTTTAACTGGGTTTCTATTAAATTTATAGATCAATTTGGAGAGATTTGACACCGTAATGTACTAAGTCTTCCAAGTCAATGAATATGATATATCTTTATTTATTTAGACCTTCTTTAGTTTCTCTGTGCAATGTTTTAAAGGGTTTCCTATACAGATATTGTATAGATTTTGTTAAATTTATCATTGTTTCAACCCGGCTTCTGAAGGGCATGGGTTGGAGCAGCTGCAAGACCAAGGAACACACCTGGTACAGTGTTAGACATAAGCTTTATTTATTGGAATTTATGGGCAGGAGAGATTCTCTCTAGTGGCAGCGGTCCATAGAATGAAGATAGCGCTCTGCAAAGAGGCAGGAAAATGAGAGGCAATATATGGGGTCTCAGAACACAGATGTTTCATAACAGAGTTTCTGCTTGGGTCACATGAAGCACATAAATGGGGTCTGGTGATGTTATTGTAGGAAGGAACTGTACAGCCTGGAGAAAATTACAGTTTATAATACCATCTGTACATTGTTTCCCTGTGAGGAGGTTTGTTACATTTTAACTTGTGTCCTGGGGCATGCAGGTGGCTGCACGCTGCAGGCTGAGTTTCCTTTAGGGGGAACCAGGGCCCAGGTACCCACTGCACCCCTACAATCATTAAGTATTTCATACTTTTGGATGTTACTATAAATGGATTTCTTACTGCTACCATATAGAAATAGAACTGATTTTTGTCTATCGATCTTGAATCCGGAGACCTTGCTAATCTCACTCGTTAGTCTTAATAGCTCTTCTTCGTAGAATCCCTATCATTTCCTACATATTCTATCATGTCTTCTGTAAATAGAAACAGTTTTCTCCTTACCTTCAATCCATATTCTTTTTGTCTGGCCTCATTGCTATGACTAGGATCTTTCCAGTATGGTGCTAAATAGAAATGGCGAAAGCAGACATCCTTGCCCCTTGATCTTAGGGGAAACATTTAGCTTTTCAACATTAAGTATGATGTTAGCTGTAGTTTTTTTGGTATGTGTTTTTGTTTTTGGTTTGGTTTGGGTTTTTTGGAAAATCCCTTTTATCATGTTGTACCCTTTATTCCTAGTTTGCTAAGAGTTTTTTTTATTTTATCATGAATGTGTTGTAGATTATTTTCAAATACTTCTGTATTTTTTGAGATGATCATATGTTGTTTTCATTCATCTGCTTTAATTACATTACTTTTTCAATATAAAACCAACTTTGAATTCGTGGGATAAATACTACTTGATCATGGTATATTCTCTGTGTGTATGTCTGGGTTTTATTTACTCTTATTTTATTGCAAATTTTTGCATCACTGTTCCTGGGGGCTATTGGTCTGTAGTTTTCTTTTCTTGTAATGTCTTTGTCTGGTCAGGGTAGTGCTGCCTGCATAAAGATTTGGGAAGTGTTCGCTCTTCTATGTTCTGGAATTGTGTATAGAATTGATATTAGTCTTCATTATATTGGATAAAATTCACCAGTGGAGTCATGGTTTTTACTTTGTTTGAAGGTGTCTAATTAAAAATCCAATTTCCTTAATAGAAATTGACCTATTCAGGTTTTATTTCTTGACTTAGTTTTTGTAATTGGCTTTTCAAGCCATTTGTCTGTTTCACTTAAGTTGTCAGATTTATGTGTATAAAGTTGTGAAGGTAGTACAAACCCCATACAAAGAACTGCATATCCTTTTTCTTCCAGATACCCAGACTCACCAATTTTAACATTTTGCTACACTTGCTGTTTCATTTTATCTTCTCATCAATGTATCTGTCTATTCACCAATCTATTTTCCCCAACACTTGAAAGTAGATTGCACACATCATGCTTCTTGAACACTTAATACTATCATGTACACTTCCTGAGAACAAGGATATTCACTTATTTAACCACAATAAGGGCAGTTAACAAGTTCAAGCAGTTGAACATTGTCATAAAGCTTACAGTCTATATTCCAATTTTTATGTCTCTTCCCTTGATAGAGCCCATCAAGGTTCATGTAGTACATTTAGTTGCCATTGTCTCTTTAGTTTTTTTTTTTAATTATGGGAACTTAAATACAACACAACTACCACATCTTTTTTTTTTTTAATTACATCCCCCCACACTTTCTGCTTGCTCTTGCTGTGTGTCCATTCTTGTGTTCC
>PVKH010042691.1:0-10798 GCA_004027955.1 Chaetophractus vellerosus | reverse complement strand
ATGTATATTTATACATATCATATGTATTATCCTTTTAAATCTTCACTGCAACTTTATGGAAAAGGAAACCAAGGTCAAAGTCCCCCAAAGTGGCAAAGCTTGGGTTTGACCCCAAGTCCCACCCACTTAAAGCCCTCTACTTTAGGTTCCAGTAAGATTTTAGAATAATAAGCCTTCCCAGTACATCACACTGCCCCATTAGGCGAAGGCTGACTTTTTGCCCTGTCTTTTCCAGAATCTCCAGGCAAAGATTTCGGTCCAACTCTGGGTTTGAAAAAGTCCAGTTCTTTGGAAAGCCTGCAGACTGCTGTCGCTGAGGTCAGGAAGAACGAGCTTCCCTTCCACAGGCCCCGGCCACATATGGTTCGCGGCCGCGGCTGCAACGAGAGCTTCAGAGCAGCCATTGACAAATCTTACGATGGACCTGAAGAATTGGAAGCTGGTAGGGCAATGTGCTTCCTAAATGATTTCTTCATCTCATTACTATCCACGAATCATAGGCAAGAATGTGTGCTTAACTACAGAGAAAAATGATTTAAGGATCACAATTATATTTTTGATATTAAAAGTAATTCATTTTCCGGATACATTTTGCCCTATAGCTTAATGAACATGGAATTGGATAGCGCAATATGCAATTTATTTTACAATGCAAACGCTAAAGCAATGTTCTCCTTCACTTTCCTACAAGGACCAACTGTCATGTACCCTTAGGGTAGGAGCACTAAGTATGCATTACTTGACATTCTTATTGGAGTCATTAGAAGCAGCGTCAGCCTCAGGACTGACTGCATTAATTGGGTAGAAGCAGTTGGGTTATATCTGTGCTCAAAAACCTCTCCTCGGAATCATCTCGCCCTGTTTGTTTCCCAGCATGTGGGCTTTCTGAGCCGATCAAGGTTAACAAGCTGACTTTCTGAGAGATTAGCTTTTTACCACATATCAAGCCTTTCATACCACCAGCGAAGCAATTGCAATACCCCCCCACCATTCCCACCATCAAACCTGCCTTGAAGTAACCAGATTTTAGGCAATCGTCTCTTCAAAGGTAGCCCTTGTGCAAGGGTAGAATCCGGAGTGCTTTTACTCATTCTTCTCTATTTTACATTGTGCCTTTCCTTTCTCAATTGTAAATGCTCCTGACCGCACGTATTGATTTTTTCTCTCTGTTCAGATGGCCTGTCTGATAAGAGCTCTCACTCTGGCCAGGGAGCTCTGAGTTGTGAATCTGCCCCTCAAGGGAACTCTGAGCTAGAGGACCTGGAAAATAAAACCAGGAAAGTGAAAAAAACGAAAGAAAAGGAGAAGAAAAAGGAAAAGGGCAAATTGAAAGTCAAGGAGAAAAAGCGAAAGGAAGAAAATGAAGATCCGGAAAGGAAAATAAAGAAGAAGGGATTTGGTGCCATGCTGAGGTAAGGGCCGGCTTTGAAGGCAAAGTTGGTTTTGTTTCTCTTTAGTCCTGGTGACATCACTCATTTGTGTGTACTCAGAGAAAATGCAAGCTTTCCCTCACCGTTGTCCAAATGCATACTCCCTAAGCTGTGAATGTGCTTTTCCTTTTCTGCAGCAGCAGAAGGAGCCTCCATGGTCTGCTCTTGAAGCTCGTGGTGACGACAGGAAGTTGTCATAAGTCCATAGTCAAAGAAAGGCTAATAATTAGTAGAGGCTTGACCTTGATACCAAAGCACTAAGCCTTTAAATTAAAGGCTTCTTCACATTATGTGCAGGGAATGCCAGAGGAAATAAAGTACTAAACAGTTTCCTATAGAACACTTTCTTTGAATTATGAAGTTAGAGTGGATGCACCTAATGTCCCATGATTCTAGGTATATGTATGACCAGTCGTTTGGGCCTTTGAGAAGCACCTTCAAAGGGAATGTGGAGGTGTCACTGGGTCTGGGGTAAGATGACCTTCACCTGAATCCACGTGCACACCACACTCAAGCTGTGGGGCTTATACATGTTGCTTAACCTCCTTGAGCCTTGCTTTCTTCACTTTCAAAATGGGGCTAGCATACCTGCTCTACTAACTCAGTGCGGCTGTGAGACTGGGAATGAGACTCCACAGGCAATCGGCTCATTATCTAGGCCTGGCTCATCAGAGTACAATCAGAAAGCAGCTTCATTTCTTCTGACTCTCTTCAGGTATGCTCCGTGATGCTATCTCCTCCATACCTTAATGGCATCTCAGCTTTCTAGCCAACAGTTTTCCAGTCACCTTTGGATATTAGAACAAACTCTCTGTCAGGGACTAAAAAGAACAATCCAACCTAAATCAAAATGTCCCTCCTCCCTTCCCCCTAGGCCTCAATTCCAGCAAGGGCCTGGTAGAGTGGTAGGAGGCAGGATTCCATCCTCTCCTGTTTCTCAGTCTCCAGAACCAGGGGCAGGGAAAGGGCATTATTAAAACAGGATGGAGTTTTAGTTAACTTGGTATCTGGTGTAACCTGGCCATGGGGGACCCTTTGTGAGCCCTTTTTGCAGATTCTTCAGAGAGTTCCTTTCTGCAATAGTCCCCGATATAGGAGATTCATTTTCCCAACTAACCTCCTAAGACCCTCTTACCCATAGCCTCTGACCTCAACAGTACAACCCTGGAGTTGGCTGGTAGACTTCTTAGATGTCAGTTTGAGATAGCTCCAGCCTGACTTCCTTCAATAGCATCTACTTGGTTCATTACAATCACTGACCTTTTGTCCCTACAAATGATAGAAGTACAGCTTGCCCTGTCACTCCCCTCTTTCTCCTCACCCTGTCATTGCGGTGCTCTAACCAGCCTTGCATCTTCAGACTTCTCCAGGGTGGAATGGAACACTATTCTCCAGGGAACAGATGCCAAACTCTCCCATGAACTCGCTCATCCATGGGGAGTGGGGAGGGTCAGTAAAGTTTGCAAGTCACCAAGCAAACATGTCGGAAGTGGGATGACAGTATGCTTTCATACAATTACCTCCAAATTCTCTGAGGGGTTCTCATGTAGTCCCCTCACTTATTTTGCTGGGGATGAAAGAGGGAAGTACCCCTTTCCCTTATTCTCTGTACTCCTATTTTTCCCATCAAAGAAAATCTTTCTTCAATTAATCTCTGTACTTCTCTTCAATGGGAAAGTGATGGGAGGTGATAGTTGATAAGCCAGTTTGGCCACGTCTTATTAAATCTTTAGGAGATGTCTGTCTTGAGAATGCTGGGTAATACTTGTCACCGGCTGTTCTGAGTTTGGAATCTTTACCTAATCAGTAAACATATATGAAAGGACCTTGTAAGCTACAAAGTGACATTTAGAGGTTGTGGATGGTATTGATACCAGTGAGCTTTCCTGATACATTTCCAGTGATCACAGAATCAGAATGCCATGCCAGTGTTCCTCCACTCTGCTCAATCAATTGGGAGTGACTTTACTCCTGGATATGGCATAGCAAGACATGCTCTGGGCCTGCCATCACCTGGGCTCATGTTACCCCAGTAGGTCTGATATCCTTATAGTCATCTGACCTACAGCTCTATGAATGCCATGGCATACAACTCTGAATAGACATTGGTTAGTTTTTCCTGGTGGTCTCTATGGACATGGCCAATCCATTGGCCATTTGGAATTTCAAACTCACCCCTCTTGTGGGTGATTATAATAATTGCTAGAATTTGTGGGCTGTGAATTAAACATCCTAAAATAATGACAATGGGTAATATATTTAGACGAGAATCTTGTCTTTGAAGTTGTGGCATTTAGAAACATGCGTGGGACTTCTGAGTTTATAACCTGGCCCTCTACACGTTATATTGGGCTTGTTATTTAATCTCTTTGTCTCAGTTTCCTTATCTGAAAAATGAGAATAATAACAGAATCTGCGTTACTATGAGAATTATATTTGTTTAATTATATGCATTGTGCTTATAACAGTGTCTGGCAAACAATGTTCAATAAATGTTAGTTATTGTGGTAAACAGAATAACGGCTGCCTGAAGCTCTCCATGTCCTAATCGCTGGTACATGTGAATATGCTATGTTACATGACAAAGGATAATTAAGGCTGCTGATGGAATTAAGTTTGCTAATCAGCTGACCTTAAAATAAGGAGATTATGCTGGATTTTCCCAGGAACCGCGTATAATCACAATAATCACACGGTCCTTAAAAATGGAAGAGAGGTACAGAAAGACTTCACATTGCTGGCTTTGAAGGAACATGGGGGCCGTGAGCCAAGAAATGTGAGTGGCTGTAGAAACTGGAAAGGGCAAGCAAGTGGATTCCCTCCTAGAGCTTCTTGAAGGAACACAACCCTGATGACCTGTCGCTTTCAGCCGATTTGTGTTGTTGAAGCTGCTAAATTGGTGGTAACTTATTACAGTAGCAATAGAAAAACTCATATGATTATCAATAGGATTATTATTTCTGCTTCTACAATATCATAATAATTTATAGGGAAAATTTTTCCTCCTTAATCTAAGGTGTTAATGAAAAAAACATAAAGATTTAACTAGGGTAGGTAATAAATATAAAAACTGAGCTTCATGTATCACCATTTTCTAGAATATTACTAAATGAAACCTTAACTTTGTATTTTTATTTCAGAAAATTTGATTTGGCAAGGTCATATTCCATTGTCCATGATACAGCTCTTCCCCTTTGTTGTCCAATATATTCTATAATTTCTTTTGGTAGAAATCACAGGTCCTAGATCCTTTAGGCTTCTACCAACTCGGGTTTTGTTTCCTTCCACTATTATAGCAAAAATAAGATCTGAAAAGTGGTGTTTGATTTTATCTTCCGTGTAAAAATAGCAACTGTTTTCCATAGCCTTTTGCATCTAAGTTTGTGAGCATATTGGAGTTGCTGCTACATGCACATTTTCGACAACAAAGAACACAAAAGCTGTTACCATTAGCCAACAGATTTTGCTTTAATTCTCATCTGTTGCTCAGATGGTATTGACTTAGTTTCTTTCTTATTTAAAAAAGATTGATTGCTTTAGGTTTTCTTGGAGTTAGATGTGTGGTTTAGTTATGTATTATTTTTTCCAGTGTCTGTCTTTCGCTGACACTTTCCTGACTGAGGCCTTCAGTGTAGGCTGTGCAGTCCTGCCAGGTACAATGGCCAAGGGTGTGAATGAAGACTGAAATCCTGCCTCCCTCTCCCCGCCAAGCCATGCAGCACCGAAGTGCAAACGTGTTAGCAGTGGTCTTGCTCTTGCTTGTTAAAAGCCAAGTTGTTCATGGTTTTCTGATATTTACTGATCCATTCATGTTGCTGATATGAAGTAGTACAGTTTAGGTTGCTTGTTAATTTAACCTGCCCCTGATTCTTCTGAAAAAAAGAAGCGGGGGGTGGGGGGGTCTCTTTAATTCACCCTTTTATACTTGCTATCTCCAATATGCTTATATTTTGCTGTCTTTGAAGTTACCTCCTTGCATCATTCAGCTGTGGCTCTTGAGCAGGCCATGGATTCTTGTGAGAAATATACAGCTCAAGAACCTACCTAGTTTGGTAGTTTCCCTGTGTGCTCAATTTAGCTGCCGCTGAAAGAGGACTTCAGGCAGTCAAGGTGCTTGGATTTTTCCATTATGTTTGGATTACGTAGGCATCGTGCTCACCATGGTACTACCTTGCAGAAAGACTGTCCATGGCTCCCTGCAGCCAAAGGATGAAACTCAAAATCCTTCAATAGACAAGTCCATTGCCAAAGCCCCAGGCCACCTCTGTGGCCTAGCAGATATTTACTGAACACCGACCCCTCAAGAGAAATATCCTTTTATAAGAAAATCCTGCTCTGTCTATAGAGTGGAAACCTCAGAGATCAGGCCCTGATTTTTTTAGTATTTAATATCCTTGTCAATCCTTATATTCTTTAACTGAATTCTGTCATAGATTTGAGCTTAAAATCCATTCCTTTGTAAAATAGCTGCTCTTGTCTTCTCTTGATATTATGGATCACTCGCTTTACAAACCTTTGAACTGTCAACTTGTTCTGGACTCTGAAGGGAAAGGATTGATGTGGTTCCAGCTCCTGTTCCCACACTGTGTGATTTGGTACCAAGAGGAATCATACCTGCAAAACTCCTCTTTAACGGAGTAACCTAAAACAGAGTGTAGTCCTGCCAGTAGGAACGTCATCTCTGTTTTTAAAACTTGTTTGCACATATTCATGTGATGAGTAACATTTATGGAATGCCTACTCTTTTCCAAGCACATTAATAATTATTCTTTCATTTATTCAGCAGTATTTATTGAGGGCCTACTTTGCATCACGCATCATTCTAGGCACTGGGTGTGCAGCAGTAAATGAGACAAAGTCCATGTTTTTAAGGCAATTCTGTTGACTCATACAGAAAGGAAAAATCAAAGACTTGAATTTCTTGTAGTGAGTTTTAAACAAAAGCAAGCAGAATATCACATAAATATGTCAACTATTTGCAGCGATGGCTTTCCCGGCAGGTATTTGGCCATTCACCTAGATACCTCTGGGATAAACCAGTACCTCGCCAGCTTGAGGGAATCACCAGTCACCTTAGACAGTGTGGGACCAGTCACGCAGGCCCTACTCTCAGGGTATTTACATTCCAGTGAGGGGGAGAGAATAACAACTAACCCAGAATAATCACGACTATTCCAGATTGTTGTAGGTGCTATGAAGAAGGTAAAATCAGAAAGGATGGTGTCCTCTCACCCTCGGTAACTAAGAGCCTGATAGAGAGTGTGTCTGCTCCAGCCACACTGAATTTTCAGCAGATACGTTATCAGAACTTAGCTTCCTGTGGTACTGAAGCCAAATCACTTCATACCTGCTGCTTTTATTTTCCTTTGGAGCATATGAATATGGGAAGGCTAATTTTAAACCAACTGCACATAAAGTTGTAACAAAAAGCTACTCCAAACTGTGTCTGATTAAATAAATACAGGAAGCCCTTTTACACCTGTGGTAAGCATTCTGAGGATACGTTGTCTGCAGTGAAATTGGGGAGCTTGGTTTGCAGCTATGTGTATCAATTCTCTTCCTCCCAACCCACCATTTGGACGTTCTTTTTTGCCTCTCTTTAACTCAGCTAATGTAGGCGTACGTCTAGGATACACTCGCTCAGTTTCTACATAATAGAGCATCATAGAAACCTAAAATGTGAACCCTAACAACAAAAGGTATTTTTAAAAATCTAGAGGCATCAACTTTTTATTTCTAAACTTTTCAAATGCCAAAGCATATATGTTTGTTTTGTTTTATGCTATCAATGGACTTTTTAAAAAGTTGAGTTCAAATCAAATCCTATTTTGTGTAAACTTGGGAATTTGATATAAAAGCATTCAGCTGGGGGCTGGCTGTAGCCCAGTTGGTAGGGCGCCGGTTTACCACATGGGAGGCCCCGGGTTCAGTTCCCAGGGCCTCCTCAAGCGGGCAGACCGCCTTGAGAAGGCAAGCCACCGCAGGCAGGGCCAAGCCCCCGTGAGCAGGGCAAGCCCCGGCGAGCAGGCAGGCCGCCACATGGTGAGCTGACTCAGCGGGTCGCTGCAGCCGGGGGAGACGAGTGGACACAGAAGAATGCAAAGATGAACACAGCAAGAACAAGCAGAAAGGGGGGGGGGATATATAATTTAAAAATTAAAAATAAATCTTTAAAATAAATAAATAAATAAAAGCATTCAGCTGCGAATTGTTTTAAAAAGAGTACTTCTCCATGTACACACATGACGTCCATCCACCACCTCCACCAAATGAATGCTTAAACCTATTAAAATCTGCTCCTCACCAGCTCGGTGGCCCTCAGTGATCCCTTTGAGTCTCAGTGTTGTCGTTATTAAATTGGGGATAATAACAACGCCCTCAAAGTTGTTGTGAAGCTTAAATCAAATTATACAGTAGATGCAGCAAAGCTATAAATATAGTGCCTGGCTTGATAGATGCTATTTCTCATCTTGCCCCCCGGGTGCCATCCCAGAAGCTAAGACCATGGATATTAGCTGTGTCTTGAGCAAAACACACCTACAGCCTGCTAAATTTCTATTTCAATTTTTCAGTTTTCCTCTAATTGTTAGTTTGTAATTCAGATAGTCATGATATTTTTTCTTTAGCCTAGACAATTTTACTAATGAAATAGTGAAAATCATTCAGTCATTTATATTTTATAAACTTTGGGTCACCCCTTTCTAACTGTAACCCTGAACTATTTTCAAATGTTATTTAATCACTTGGGAGAAAGCAAAACTCTACCACTGAATACAAATAGAGTAAAGAAAACAGTGTTTTGTTTCTTACTTTTTTTTTCTTCATATATTTCAGCCCAGAGAGTATGGGTTGGGTTTTAGAGTTTATATTCTTAATGCATGGCTCATAATTATTTCATCGGGCTGCCTTGAAGTTGTCTTATAATACGTTATCCATGATGATACATTTTGACTTGATTTTAAAATTAGGTTAGATAGAGACCGAATACTTACATCACCAGAGAGCATGACATCTGTCGAACATTTTTCCTCTTTACCTTGATCCCTGAACGGCTGTTACAGGTCTCATGTACAATAAACGTAATGTGGCCGTAGCCTGTCATTACCTCTTTCCAGATAGTGGTTGTAAAATGTCTGGGTATCCCTTCCACTTTATGGGTATGAAGGATAACTTAGCTAATGTAGCCAGGCCAATGAAATTTTAACAGTCCTTTCCCTAAAGGCAAAAGGCCAACAACAGGCTAGAATTAAGGTGCTTTACTTCAAGATGTAGCGGCCAGTTTGAAACATGAAATTTCAGATGAAAAATGAAAGCCAAAATAGGTCAAAGTTCTTAATTCAGCCTCAGGCTGGATATAGAAATACACTGAAAACTGAAAACCTTACATATCAAGGCAAAATGGCTGCATATATTGAGCCTGAGAGAAATGTATGACTGTGGCAAATAACTAACTAAATAAATTTGCATGTCAGAGGCTAGCACAGGCACAGCCATTCATCGTTCTCCATGGCTGTCTATGATCGCAGAGGAAAAGAAATAGAATCTGAAAACATGTTGGAATTTAGTTAGGCTCATTTTTTTTTTTTTGGCTGTTTTGTAACTCTGAATTTTCTCTCCTCACAGTCCATCTTAAATTATTTACTTTCTTTTTCACAATGTGAGCCATGAATATTTTGTTTCTTCATTTTGTTAATTTGCCAATTTTCCTTTGAGCTAAGTGCCCTAGCAATTTTAATTTTTCTTTTGAGTTGGAAGAGCAATGACCCTTTTTTTTTCATTATTATTATCATAGGCCTGGTCTCAGAATGCTACTTTTTATGACCAGCGGTGTTGAGCTTATAATGGAATTGCAAAGTAGAGAGTGTAATATACCGATATTGACTTCCATTAAACCCAGTGGTGTGATAGCTGATAATATTTATATATTTACATATTATGCATTCTAGCTTTGTAGGTTTGCAACTAAGCACCAGAGAGGACAATTAGCACTAAAATATGAATAGATTGTAGACATGAGAATGTAAACAAGTGAGAGAAAGTGCTATGTGAATAGGGCAAGTGAGAGAAAATGAGAGCAAGAGAAGGAAGTTTGGTTACTAAAAAGTTAAGTAGAGATTAAACTTGGATCAAACAAATTTAGGATTGTTTGGTTGGTATTTATTTCTTAACTAGAAGAGGGCCCAGAGACAGAGGGGCTGCTTGTCTGATGGGCTGAGTGCAAAGACAAATGATCCGCTGCAGTGCCCAGCATGCAGAGGGTTTGTTTGGTATCTGACTTTAATAATTTTCTTTTCAGCTGTCAAGCATGTCTGCAAATGTTTGTTTATCATTCTCTCCATTTTTTGAGTGTGTGTTTGTGGACGGGTGAGGGGCACGGATGGAGTTAATTAGTATAAAAATGCCCGTGTAGCTTGTTTTCAAAATCATTTTAAAATCTGATTGCTGTTCCTCGCCTTCCCCTCCTACCCCATGTAATCTTGATTACTCTTTAGCTGTTTATGGCTGCCCAACGCAGTAAGATGATTTTCCCGTACTTATCACAATAAAAAATGATCACGTAGAGTGTGAACCAAACACTTATTTGTTTAATTAGGGTTCTCTTCTGCTCTTAGTATGCGACACAACTCCCATTAACGTTAATGTAAATTACGAAAGAGCCCTGAAGAAGAATGGACCCCTTTATCTCATTACTTTTCTCGGATAATGAGGTTTAGATTTGTTAACAGATCAGAACAAAACGTCCAGTGGAAAAAAAATTGCCTTAACTTTTAAAGAAATTGATATGCTAAAAAGAACTTTCACAGGCACTAAAGTGGAAGATACACATTAATAAATAAACTTCATTAGCATTTAAGGTGAAATATAATCATTTAAAATACCAGATTACTAAAATGCAAAAGATTTCCTAATGGACATATTTGCATATCCATATTAAATAAGTAATAAAACATTAAAAACAGTTTTATTTATATGTATAAACACTTATAAGCTCCTGGTGGGGCTGTATTTGCTTAATTTGCTTTGTACCATGTCCAGTACAATGTCATGTCCTTGTGGGATGTTTACTTAATACCATTAGATAATGACATCTATGGATTTAATAATTTGCTTGGGGGAAAAATGGCACTGGTTCTTTGTTTAGCACCTTTTATCTGAGAGATACAATATAATTTACTAACATCCATCTTCAAGATCCATTGGAGATGAATGTGACAAATAGTAGCTTTACTTTGTAGATAATAAAGAATGAGACATTGAAAAGTGAAACAGCCTGTGTAGGGCCAGACTTTGAACTAATAGTAATACCAAGACCCCTCTTGATCATCGCTGCTATTTTATTAGCATCTGAAAATGCATTGACACTAATA